>PVKU01011557.1:0-42313 GCA_004027475.1 Anoura caudifer | reverse complement strand
ATCTATGGGACAGCAGGAAGGAAAGGGTCAGGGATGGGGCCAGGGAGGAGTGGTCATCCGGGGCGGCCCCTGTCTGGGCCTCGAGGGCCGCCGCCCCGAGAGGGTGCCGGCCGTGGGCTCGCTGGCTGGCTGCCAGTCGGGACCGGCCCTCGGCCGCAGAGCTGACCCCCGGCACCTGCACGGACTCGGCTGCCTCCACCAGTTCCACGGAATCCAGAACAAACCCAGAAACGTCCGCCGTTGCCTTAAAACGACCACAAACGCATCGTCTTTGGTGTGAAGCGCCTTCCCCGGCTTGCGACGTGCCTCTGACCGGGGGCCGCTGGCCCGAGGAGCCGGACGTTGCAGGCGCAGGAGCTCCCACTCCCCACAGCGTGCAGGCCCACACTCGGACGACGCTGCGTAAAGACGGAACACCTCGCTTCCGCGGACGGGAATGGTGCAGAGATGAAAAAACAACACCTGGTTTGTCTGCCGTGAAAACTCGTTCAGCTGGAGGCAGAAAAATCCCACTAATCGCAGACCTGTGGCCCTCAGGTTCAGGAGCGAGCCCGGTGAAGAACCAGGAGACCGTGGGCACTGCCCCCCGGCCGCCCCTCCCGCCGCCCACCCCACAGCCGGCGCACAGGGCAGCTCAGGGGTCACGCCAGGCCGCTGCCTCTCACTCCCCTTACAGTTTCAAAGCCGTGTGTCCCTGCCTCCCCTCGGGGTGTTGGGACAGGACTCAGGAGCAGCGGGTGATTTAAACAGGGCGTCTACTGGGCGTAAAGGCCAAAGGTGTCATCAGACGGCTTCCGAGGGGCTGGGCCTGTGGGGACAAGGTCGGTTGCCCACCAGCGTCTGGGGTGCTCGGGTCCACAAGCCGCCTGCGGAACCATAGGGACCACAGCCGTCACTACGGAAACTCACCCGCAGCCGGTCTTACTGGACACACCTACGGGGCGGGGACAGTCTCTGAAGCAATTCATAGAGCAGGGGCTTTGAAGAGGAGTGTAAAAAAGTGGCGAATCGCTGCGATACGCTAGCCATCAGAAACGATCTTAAATTGATTAAAGCACGACTTGTCTTAAGTACTGTTGACCTATTTTCGCTCAAGCCTGTTTCCCGGTATCCCTAGGATCGCGCGGTTCGTGAGGAGACAGGGTGTCGGGGTGGACGCCAGCCGCTTCCTCCTGGGGAATGAAGCCGGTCGCCGAGACCCTGGCGGCCGAGGGCTGAGGCTGACCACACCTCACAGGGAGAGGTGCTTCTCACCCGGCGTGGGAGGCGGGTGGGGAGCTGAGCCCCCTGAACGAATCTCAGGTCCTGGGCACGCGTTGGAAGCGGCATCGCGAGGATCCCCGGGTCCCAACCCGAGGGCCGCCCAGTCCCGCCCCGTGCCTGCCTGCACCCCTTTTCCCGCGCTGTCTCACGGCGTGGCATTCCACATCCCTGTTGGCCACCACGGGGCGTGTTTCCGCTTAGCAGTGGCGAGCCGGGCTCTTTCTGCCCCAGGGTCACGCAGCAGGGCACCTGAAGGCACACAGCCTGCGACGCGCAAGCCGCCGCCGAAGCCGCGGAGCCCCCCGGGCTGGGCGCGCAGCAGGGCCTGTCCTCAGGGGCACCCGGGGGACGGAGACACCCCGCAAGGCCGGGTCTCGGGCCACAGAGGCGGCATTTTCCTGCTGCGTTTGCAGGTGGAGAACCTCGCTGTGTCGACTCGGGATCCACGGGAGACCTGGAGGGCAAGGGCCCCGGGGGACGATGCTGGAAGTCGCTGGACCACGCGGGACGTGGGAGGGTGTGGCAGAAGAGGCTCCCTGGTAAAACGTTCTCGGTCAGACATTCAAGAATTGCGCTGACGTAGGGGCGGAGGGCGCGCGGCCTGGGACACTGGGTCTGACCCCACAACGGGACCCCGCGAGGCTGGGGGTGTCCGCAGGGTCCTCCATGGGCTGGGACCTTGTGGCAAATGGAAGGAGGAGCCTGTCACAGGGGTATGGGCCAGGGGGGGGGGACCCAGGGGCGACTCGCAGGTCAGAGGGCCCGCAGCCCCCGATGCCGCCTCTGCGGGGGTGGGGGGGAGTTTCGCGGGCTCAGCGGGGTGGGCTCAGGGAGCCGGGCTGAGGAAGGGAGAGGCGGGGCCTCAGCAGGCTCCGGCCCCACCTGCCTCCAGGCCCCGCCCCCGGGGCAGAGCGCTGGGCGTGGGCCCTGGCACCACCCAGAGGTGACTAAATGCCTTGTGGTTTGTGTAACGTCATCGATTCCAGAAACTGTCTTGACACATATCACGCCCTTCACTGTCCCTAACGTCGGGCCGTTGCTGTCATCCCCGTTCGCACACGAGACAATCGGGACCCAGGCAGGTGGGGTCACCGGGCCAGGGCCACCTGCAGGAGGGCAGGATGCCCCAGAGACGTGTGTGGCAGAGACACGGCGTCTCCCCCCCCCCCCCCCGGAACGTGTGGCAGGCACCTCCTCGGAGACAGACTTTTAAACCTCTTTCACTCCCTGTCTTCTATGCTTCCAGGGCTATTTACATTTTTACGTTTGTTTTGGGTTGATTCTTGATGTTGTATTTTTCCTACGGATTTATTTATTTTACCTCCTTTTATAAAGTTACGGGTACAGAATGAGTCTGGACCGTACTTTTCTCATTTTGTTAATGTGTGAAGAATCTGGAGAGGTGAATTCTTCACGGCAGACACCATTAATTACCCCTTGTCTTTCCCCTGATTGAACTTGCTGTGAGTTTATTAATTATCTTAGTCTTTACGAAGATTCAGCTTTTGGCTTTTTGGTCCTCGGTATCGCACATCTCCGAGCTTATTAAGTTTTGAATTTTTACCACCGTTCCCCTTTCTTTGGGTTTAATTTGCGGTCATCCTCCAATTACTTGAGATGGATAATTAACGTACAGGTTTTAAGCCTTTTTTTCCCCCTTAAAAATGCATCTAAACCCGTAAATTTGCTCTAAGCAAGGCTCCTGCTGAACCCTGCAGATACACTGCATTTTTGTTACCGAATTAAAAATATTTTTCTAATTTCCACTGTAACATACCCTTTGATCCGTAGATGTTTTAAAGCTTCTTTCTTAATTTTCAAATGAATATGTGAAGTTTTGTAAAAATTTCTTTTAGTTACCTATTATTACGGCTTTTTGGTTTAAGTAAAGTATGGTCAAAATATACACTCTATTTAATTTGATTTCCATGAAATACGACGAGAGACCCCCTTGCTTGACGGCCAGAACACTGTTAATGTTTATAAACCTTTTTCCTGTGTTCGAAAGTAACAAGTAACTGACGTTTCCGGCATCGTAGTTACAATGTATCCACAGGATACAATGTATCCACAGGACCGGGTTTGCTGACTGTTGAACTGTTTCAATCCTTTCCGATCTGACCTGATGACTGAAACACGTATCTCCAATCACTTAGTAAGTCGTTTTGTGAACAAAGGGAGTGAGGTTTCAATCCCTCCTTGGGTGACCCTCTCCGCTCAGTTCTGCCACTTCCATTCACAGCTTGCGGGCAAGCCGAGCCTTTTGTCATTATCTCAAGTAAACTCACCTTCCGAGTTTCATTTTCCCTCTGATACTCGTTAACGGGACCGCAGCCGGGTTGTTTGGTTCGGGTTCCAGCCTTCCCCGGCTCTCAGCTCCGTTTGTCAGGGTCTCGGGGCTGTGGACATCACCCCCACTTCCAGGACCACAGGATTTCTGCCCGGCACCTGCTCTTTGTCCCGGCCACGGCTGAGGGTCACCGTAAGGAACGTGGAAATCCAACGTGGGCACCGGGAACCGCCCGGAACTAGTACCCGGCGCAAGGCCCCGAGAGTTCGCTGTGTTCTATGACAACGTGGAACTACCCCATGTCACCCCCTGGGCCTGCGCTGGCACCCGGGGCACCTCGGCGCACAGCCTGGGAACCGTGCAGTGAGGGCTTGCAGAACATATCTTTTTTTCCCCTCATTTTACTTTCAACCTTTCTGCCTCCTGATGTGTAAATGCGCCACCCGTAAGCGGACTATTGTGGGCTCCTATCTTATTTTTAAATCCTCGTAAACATTGTTTGCCTCTTCGTGGACGCCTGCCACGGACTGAATGTCTGTGCCCCCAAGGTCCATTTGCTGACACCCTCGCCCCCAACGCCAGGGGACTTGGATAATGACGTTTACGCAGCCCTGCCGGCCATCGTGACCGCGCTGACGTTTACGGGACACTCCACCCAGCGACGGCGGGACCACACCCTTCCTGAGCACGCGCGTACACACGCTCACCCCGCAGGCCCTGCTCTGGGCCGGCACCCGGGGCCTCTCATCAGATGCAGCGGGATCGCAAAACAGCCAGGTTTCCCTCCGGCGACAGCGGCAGGGGACAAAATGTTAGCGGAAGGGCTGAGGGACGGACGTCCCAAAAGATTCGGAAGTGAAACGACACACCTCTGGCTGCAGGGCGTGTCCCCGAGCACCAGCAGGGAGAGTCTGGACGTGGATCGACGAAGCGAGGGAAAAGTGGAAACAAGCAATGCGGGTGGGAGGATCAGAGCGATGCGCGTGCCGACAGCCGGAGGTGAGTGGCCCTCCCTGTGCCAGTCGATTTGTCGGGGCCACGGGCCCCTTCGCCGCGTCCGCTCAGCGCTGAGCTCCCCGGCCGAGGCAGAGCTCCGGCGCAGGACGAAGATGCCAAAGGTGCAGCGTGGGGGAGGGACGGGAAGCCGCCCTCGGGTGAGGATGACGGGACCGCCAGGTGAACATCCTAAGAAATTCACACACACATGCACACACACGCACACAGGGGCCAAGATGAGTCACTGAGTTAAGCAGGCACACAGGGTACAAGCTACGGTCCCTGGTGAAAAACCAGACGCAGGAACTTAAAGGCACTTCGATGGTGCAAAGTATGCGCTATGTGCTGGCATGTGCACACGTGTGTGCAGTGACGGCATCACACGTCCCGGAGAGAAACCACTGAAACACCTGCGGACCAGGAGTTCCACCAATCTGTGCGCCGGGACCCCCCCCCCCAGACTGACCTGCAGACTTGACAGAAGCCCATTGAAACCGCTGGCGCCTGCGTGTGGCATTTGACGCGGCGGCTCGGAAGTTCGCCCGGAACCGCGAACGGCCAAGGCCGCTTCCAAAGCAGCCGGGGAAGGGCTTCTTCACCCGCCCGCTCCTGAGACGCGCCGCAGCGCCTCAGTCACGGCCGCCCGGGGTCAGACACGAGCAGACCAGGGCAACGGCTTCCGCACGGGGAGTCGGAGCTGCCTCAGGGGACAGGGACCGTCCTGTTGGCAAACGGTGCCAGGGGTCACAGGCAAAACACCCAAGTGACCAGAAATGGGGCTGGTTGTTGTCAGGTCTCACCTGCAGTGCAGGATCGGGAGCCCCGGACACGAGGTGCTCGCTGGGTTCCCTCGGCCAGCCGGTCCCCAGATCCACAGAGCCGTCAGCTGTACACACATGTGTGCACACGCAGCCACTCCGTGTCTCCGCTGCTCCCCTAGAATCAGCAAACGTCCCCAGAGAGCCAGCAGCCTGGAGCCCAGGGACGACCCGCTCAGCGCAGGGTCCCCAGACCCCACCGCCACCTTTTCCCACCACCACCAGCCTCCAGCGGCGGCTTCAGAGGTGCATGTGCCAGCACCTGTGTGCGTGTGTGCTGTGTGCATGTGCACATTTGTGCACATGGGTATTGCATGTGTGTTGACATGTGTTAGTGTCTTTCTGCACCTGTGTATGTGTGTGCATGCACATGGCCGCATGTGTGCATGTGTGGCTGCATGTGTGCATGTGTGGCTGCATGTGTGCATGCATGTGTGTGCGCGTGGATGGGTGGGTGCATGCAGGTGTGTGCGCATTTGTGTGTGCATCTGCTCGTGTGTGTCCCTGTGTGCAGCGTGCATGGAGCGTTCCTCAGGTGCCCGGCACAGGGCGTGGCCACGTTGCTCCTGGGAGTCGCTGTGGCTGCCTCTTTGTCCCCGTGTCCCCCCATCTCTGCCCTAAAACAGCAGCCCCGGCCAGCCTCTCCCACCGTCCCCCGGCTCCCTCCGCGGTGTTTCCGAGGGAGCCCTCTCCCCCCCCCACCCCGGCTCCCCGACCCCCGTCCCTCTCTGCCCTTCACCGACGGCGCCCCAGGAAGGGAAAGTGACTTTTATGGGCACATCTATCTCTGTTCCTTTTTACAATCTCCATTAAGGTGCACTTGACACAAAGTTAAAACGGCCATTCCGGCTTCTTTCAGCTCCTCCGTCATCTCTTCCTGCTCCGTTTCCAGGGTTTCTGGGTCCTTTTCGACGTAAATCTTGCTAATGACATATTTCTGGGTCTCCTTTGTTGGTTTTAGAATCCGAGAGTCTTTTTTTTTTTTTCTTTTGATTGATGAGTCTCAACCATTTACACTCAGGTAAATACTGTGATGTTAGGCAACTTATTTTACCTGATCCTACGTTTTTCCCTCTACAAAAATTTCTTTCTAGTTTTTAACTCTCTTTCTGTCTTGCCTGGGGTATAGACATTCACTTTATCATATTCATCCACATATTCTAGTTTTATTTTCGTTATTGCCACCCGCAGAGTGCTTGGCCTTGATATTCGCACACTTTCCCTGTAAGATGTTTTCGGCTTTGCCAACATCTCTCTTCTCTCTTCACCTGCAAACCACGAGAGCAGGCACCTTACACCCTCCCTCCCACTCTGCGTAGGGCATCAGCTGTCTACTGCTGGGGAACGATTTAGCCCCCAGTCCAGCAGACCGAAACAACCAGCCCGTTTTGGCTCCCAGGAGGGGGGTTCCAATCAACGCCGGAGACCCACCACCGTGCATCCACTCAGCGGCCGGTGCACCCGTGGGCCACGCCCAGCTCCGGGCTCCAACGGGTGGGGCTGCTCTGAGCAGTTGCTGGCCGGTCTTGGGGTACAGGGACACGTCCGTTTTCTCGTGGGCAAGCAGTGAAAAGTGGAACGCCCAGAAGTGCCACTTTTTTTTTAAACTACCCAGTTATGTTCCGAAGCGTACCATGTAGCACCCACGCCGGCGATGTGTGGGTGTTACCAGTTCTTTTAGCCCCCTCTCCCCACAGGGTATTCGGTCAGTACCGTCTACATTTTAGCCAGTCTGGTAGGTACGGCATCAGACGTACTGTCTCGTTATGGTTTGAATCCGCATTTTCCTAAGGCTTCAATGTGGTTGAACATCTTTTTTAAAACTTACCTGCTGCCCGTACATACCATCTGGGGAAGCGCGCGAACCTTCCCCCACTTTTAAGCACAGTCTGAGAATTCTTTCTAGATTCAAGATACAGGCCTTTGGCCAGATACGTGCTTTGCAAAGATTTTTTCTCCCAGCCTGTGATTTCTTTCAACAGTGTCTTTTAGGGAAAAACAAACAAACAAACAAACGAATTTTTTCCGGAAAGCCCAATTTATCAATTTGCCCTTTTAAGGATCGTTCTTTGGGCAGATTTCTAAGTGATCTTTAACTAGCCCGATACTACAATGATTTTCTCTCATTTTTCTTCTAGCATCTTACACTTTTTAGATTTACATTCTCCCTGATTCTGAGTCACCTTTTGCACCGGTGTGCGGTGCGGCTGGGGTATTTCTTGCTGATCCATTATTCCAGCTCCATTTCTCCTGAAAGGATCAGCTTTTCCCACTGCATCACCTTTGATCTTTTATGAAAATTAACGTTCCATTTATATGCGGGTTTATGTGGCACCGCTCGCTGTTGCCACAAGTTGATCAACCTCCTACCGTCAGTCCAATGTCACGCCGTTCTGATTACTGTAGTTTTATAACAATTCTGAAGATTACGTGGGAGCGGTCTTCCCACCCTATGTAGCTTGTTGTTTCGACATTCCAGGTGTCCTGTGTTTCCATAGGAATCTTAACATTCACGTCATGGTGTCTTTCCAAAAAAAGTAAAAGTAATCTGGTTGGGATCTTGATTAAAATGTTGCATCGAATCCACAGGTCAACCTGGAGGAAAATAATGTGCTAAGAATATGGAGTCTTCAGACCCCTGGCAAGTAACAGCTCTCCTCTTAGTCAAGTCTTGCTGCTTTGCTGGCCGCAGCTTCCCCGGCCATTTCTGGTTGCCCTTACTGTTTTCTCCTTACCGCTGCTTTCGAGCAATTTGAATATAACGTTCCCCAGCGTGGCACACTCTTTAAAATATTGCTCGTGTTTACTGAGCTGATGGTTTCTCCGGGCTGACAGTTTCTCTCAAGTTTAGGAAAATGTGCCATGATTCCTTCAACGACGTCTCCTTGCCCCACGCCTTCGGGGCTCTCAGACACCGTGCATCAGGGGCCCCGTGTGGATCCGACCCGATCCGGTCCGCGGCTCGCTGTCCGGTCCTTCCCCTTGCAGAGCTCACGCCTCCGCGCCTTGCGGGGCGGCCCTGTCCTCTCTCTCCCTCTGGGTCTGATCGGCCCTCCCTGCCTCCGCAGTCTGCTTCACCCCAGACACTGTCGCTCCCGTCCCCAGAAATTCCCTCTCTCTGAAGTTCTTTCTTTTCCCTGTCTCTACTTCTATTTTTACAATGTCCTATTTAACTCCTGGAACACCTGAAATGCGTCCGCAGAGATGGCGTTACCACCCTTCTCCACGGCGCCGGCAGCGCGTCCGCTCTGGACCGGATCTCGCCGGCGACTCCCCTCTCCCTGGACCTAGTTCCCTCGCTTCTTTGCACACCTGCTCATTTTGACCGAATGCCAAACACTGAATTTTTTACCTTGCTGATTGCTGGTGTTTTGGTATCTCTACAAATCCCCCTGAGCTTTGTTCTGGGATGCAGCTAGCTTACTTGTGAATAGTTTGAGCCCATTGCTTTACGGATTGCGGGGTGGTTTGGCCTACAGCCCAGGGCGGCAGAGACCCCCTCTCCCGAGGCCAGGTCTTCCCGAAGACGCTGCCTGTGTCCCCCAAGGACGGCGCGTTTCCCCAGCGTGGCTGGGGGACCAGCATCGGCCCAGGGCCTGTGCGAGCACTGGGGGCTGCCAACCCCCATCCCAGCACACAGTTCTCTCTCAGGGGCAAAGCCATGTCCTCACCTGATTGACACCCAGGCCCTCGGCACAGCTCTCTCCTCAGGCGACTGTCCTGGGACCTCCAGCCACCTCCTCACCATGGACTCTGGCTCCTTCTTGGTGGCTCAGCAGGCCATGGGCACCCTCTCTCCCCGCCTCCGTGGTGCCCCTACGCTGTCCCCAGCCAGCGAGCTCAGCATCCACAGGGCTCACCCCTTATTTCTCTTCCCTCGGGGACCCGTCCTGCCTGCTGAGATCGAGCTTCTGGAAACCCACAGTTTCCATGTGTTGTCCGGATTATTTTTCTTTTGGGGGGGCAGGGGTTAACCTTGGCCAGAGTGGAGGCCCCGAGTTTTTACGCCCAGCCACCCGCCCACTCCCGGTGCCCATGCCCACCCCTCAGAGCCTGCCCCCCGCCCCCACCAGGGCCCTCCTGCTCCCCGGGCGTCACCGCCCTGCCCAAGGACCCCGGCTTGTTCACACAGGTGGCTCCCGTGGCTCTCGTGGTCGCTGCCTGCTGCCGCGCGCCTCCCGCCACGCCCCAGGCCCCACTTACTCTCTGGGCTGCCTGTCCCCACCGAACAGCGAGGGGAGGAGGGAGTCGAGGCTGACCAGCAGACAGACAGGAGGGCTCGGGCCTGAGTCCCTGGTTCTGCCGGCCCGGGTGCATCCATCCTCATGTGCCCCTGGGAGTCTGCCGGGGCGCCCCCATGGGCTGCCCTGCCTACAGCTGCCCCAGACTCACAGTGGACAAGCAGGTGGAGGGACAAGCAGGTGGGCTGGGCCAGCCAATGGTCGTTTTCTGCAGCCTGCTTGACCCTCGGCCAGGCACACGCTGCCCCGATGGGGCTCACTCCCCCGTGCGGTTTCCCCAGGAGCCACAGCAGAGCCAGGCAGGGGCGGGGAGGGCAACCAGAGGGACAGTCGGCACGCACCTCCCCACCCCGACCCTCCCCCACACACCGACTGCCCCTGGTGCTCTGCCCGCTGGTGGGCGTCTCCGGGATCGTCACACCAGCCGCCACCCCGGCACAGCCCAGGGTGGGCTTGCGAGAAGGCCCTCAGCACCCCGTTTCTTCATCTCCCCGGGACCTGCTTTCTCCGTCACAGATAACTTAATTATTCAACTGCGTGCTTCTCTTGAGTCGTAATTCTGAGCATTTATTCATGATTCCCGACTCCAGTTGGCAATCGGCGGATAGAAAGTGCTCCAGTTAGAAGGATCAAATTAATTCTTTTTTTAAATAAGGAGGGAAAACTACTTATTCTAGACTCCTGGGAAGCAGAAATTAGGTGGAATTCTTAAAATGAAAGGGACAATTATATCTCCCTCATTTATTTCATCTTCTCTCTTTTTTTTCCCCTCTGTGTTCTCCGCTCCCCAAAGCCCAGGAAATCACCAGGGGAGGTCGTCATTGCGCCTGCTGCAGCCCGGACGGGGGCTCTGCCGGGGCGCGACCCCAGCACGGCGTCCAGGCGCGAGGGGGAAGTCCGGAGAGTTCGGGCGCTGGCCCCGGGCGTTTGGGAGGCAGCGGGTGATTTTCCCCTTGTTGCTCTGCTTGGGTGTGGTCTTCACATCCACCACCCTATTTTCCTGCATCCTATTACATGCCCGGTTCCACATGGGGTTTCCCTCACCAGCATTTACCATACCAGCACGTGTTTAAGAAAAATCTTGTGATTCTTCCCAGCCGTGAGCGACTGAAAAATCCACGCGGAGTTGGAATTGGTTCATCCTCGACATCCTGCAACTCAGAGGTCAGTGTCTTCCACCTCCCGGTTACGTTCAGAAATGGGAACCGCTGGGTGAAAGGCTAACTTTCTGGTCTTCCTGCCTCAACCACGGATCAACGGTGAACATCCGTTGAGAGAGGCCTCGCTGGGGACGGCCAGCCTTCCTCTCTCCTGCAGCCCACCCGCAGGAGGCCCTGCCCCCGGCTGGCGCTTCACGACAACCGCCGTTTGGGCCAGTGTCCTGTGATCTTGCCTCAGGCCTGGATGCTGACAAAGTGGTCCCATCCAGCACCCAATGGTGCACCAGGGGCAACTCAAACAGCGAACTGTCCAGGGCCTGGAGCTGCTGGCCCACGTCCCCTCCTGGGTGGCCAGCGGCGGCTGCGCCCCTCAAGAGGGGCAGGGCGTGCCTCCCTCTCCCCCGAGCGCCTCACGGGCCCCTGTCACGCAGCTCGAGGGCCCCACGGCCTCCGGATGCCCCGGAATGAGGCTCTGGGACCGACCGGCCCCCAAGGTCTCCCACCCACAGCGGCCGCAGCTGACAGCGCTGTCCCCGGCTCACACAGGTGCCCGGAGGGAGACCTAGCACCCAGTGGTGGGTGCGGCCACCACAGAAAGCTACTCACGGTAAACACAGGGAAGGAGGGAATTTGGGAGGGGACGGCGGGTTCACGGCATCACCACACACCAGGCACTCTCTCTCGGCCGAGACTCACGTCCAAGCCTGTCACGTTGTGTTCATTGAATGTGTGCGGAGTCTCACTGGTCGGTGATGCCTCGGAAGACCCTTATTGTTGGGTTTTTAAAATATATATACTTATCAATTTTAGAAAGCGAGGAAGGGAAAAAGAGAGAAAGAAAGGTTGATTGGCCGCCTCGCATACACGCCCTGAATGGGGATTGAACCCGTTACCCAGGGATGGGCCCTGACCGGGGAATCGAACACACAACCTTCTGGTGTAGGGGACAACACCGCAACCAACTGCGCCACCCGGCCAGGGCTGTGGTGTGTTTTTTGGTTTTTTTTTTTGTTTGTTTGTTTTGTTTTGCTTTGTTTTGTTTTTTTTTAAGAAATGGATTTTTTCCAGTTTTTATCTGAAGCTCAGGACAGCAGTCACAAGGGGTGGGATCAGCCGTTCCTGCCAGAGCTGAACGCTGCCCGGAAAACGCCAGGGCGCCGGGAAGGCGGCGGCCACGCGTCCCTGAGGGCTCGGGATGAGCCCATGAGCAGCACACAGTCCCCGACGGGTCACGAGGGAGACCCGACTGAGAGCACCTGCCCCACGAGGTGGGGACCAGACCCTGTCCCGCAGCTGCCCCCCCAGCCCATCCGGAACTTCAGACCAGGACGTTTGCGTCCACACACGTGGGCCGTGCTTCTGACCCACACCCGACAGCGGACACACGAGCGTTTGGGTCCTCAGTGACTGGTTCCCACTTACCTGTTCAGGTGGTCAGCTTGGCCAGTTACGTGGGGCCACGGCCACCTGAGAACCTGCCGAGGTGCTGAGCCATCTCCGGAGGAATGCCGTGTGCACACGCACACACACACGTTTGCACACACACGTTTGCACACAACGGCGGTTACCCCGCTGAGAATCCCGAGCACACTCCCAGGTGGAACTTTCCCATTTCCAAAGGGCTATAGGCCTCTTCCTTTTCCTGACCCTGCTCTGTCACTGAGCTGGAGACGGGCAGCCGCCCGGACCGGAAGCCCCGCCTGCGCGGGGTCTCAGCAGCACCGGAGGAGGACGGCTCGGCCCGAGTGCCCGCAGGAGACGCCGGACCACCCTCCGAGGCCGCTGCCCTTCCCACAGTGCAAACATCCAGGGAGCCTGGGTGGAGACGGCGACCTGCAGACCCTGGAGAGTCTGGGAGGGAACGGAAGGTCAAGGACAAAGTGGGAAGCGTCTCATTCTCCAGGGGAACCCAGCTGGGCACCATTAACACCCCTGGAGGAAGGGGCAGCTCCCTGGGTGACAGGCTGAGGACAATTACAGGGTGACCGTGAGGAGCTCCGGGGGGGAGGGTGATGGATTCCTCTCCTATCAGAACAATCAGCATAATTTATTTCCAAATCAGCAGTGAGACACAGGGGCGGGGCTGCCCGACACGTGGGCAGACATTGTTTTGTAAGCGGCCGCCCCCTGGAAATGGGGGCCCCTTCCTGACACCCAGCCGAACGGGACCCCGATGATCTGTCAGGCCTGCGAAATCGAGAGCCCCCACCGGGCCCGCGAGAATCGGGGCCTGCCTTCCCAACGTTCTCATTTCTTTTCTCTTTGTTCCCACCACTGACGCCCTTCACTCTGCAGGGTCAGAAGCCCTGTTTTCCACCGGTTTGGGGAGGAAACGGCCCACCCCATCCGTGCGGCCACCGCACAGCGCTGGGCGAGCGGCCCCTGCTGCCCAGAGCCGGCCTCCAGCAGAACTGTAGCCTCGAGAGGCCGCGCGGCCCTCCGGCAGTGTCCCCAGAGGGTCCCTGGGCTGACCAGACGGCCACCCCCGGAAGCTCAGCGCACCGGGGCACCGGTCGGCCTCCGGGGAGCAGCCAGGCAGGCGAGGCTGGTGCAGAACCGCCCCTTCCCCAGCACAGCATCATCCGCTGACTGATGGGAAAGAGCAGGACGAGGCTTGCTTCTTGGGGGGAGGGGGGAGCTGATGACACGTCCCTTCACTGTGACTTCACCAAGGGAGTCCCCGAAACGTGAAGTGAGGGGACCTGAACAGGCCCCGGCGACCAAGGGCCACGCCTCCGGGCAGCAGCATCACTAGCGAGTGTCTCTGCCCCTCGAGAGGGGGCCAGAGTGAGGGCAGCCCTGGGGATGGGTGGGGGCATGTCCCCTCCGACCCTGCTCCGCCAGCAGCCCGGACCGGCCCGCCATCTTCCCAATTACCCCGTTCCTTCAACGCCACTCGGCGCTCACACTGTGCTCCGGGGTCAAAACGAGCCCTTGAAGCAGACTCCACACCCCCAGCCCCCCCCACCCTGAAACCTGGGCGCAGAGCTGCTGGGACGGTGGCACGGGGCAAGGAGGGTGCTGTGGACGTCGCCGACGCACGGTGTGGCCGTCACACCTCAGAGGTCCACCGGGAAGTGCTCCACGCGGCCTGTGCTCCGTGTTTGCTGATTGCTTGCGCTGCAGCGACTTCGGCAGCGAGGGGGAAAATAGGTCTACGGAGCATGAGTTGAAAATTCCGCGCTGCCTCCCCAGTGATCCCACCGTGTGGAAGGGCCGTCTCGAGGTGTCTCGGCCGTGCGTCACAGGTGCTGGGCGCCTGGGAGGGCGGCACGACCTTGGCCTCCGAGGAAGACGCAGCCTGACGCTTGGACGATGGGGAGCCCCGTCGTAACTCGCTCGTCCACGCCAAGGACCCGCGGCCTGTGCAGTGCCACTGAGCAGCTGGCAGCTGTGGGCAGAAATCCCGGCGCCCACGGGATGGCGGCTGCCTCACTCCCGGAGGGGAGAGGAAGCGGGTGCCGATGTTCGGGGCTCGGGTGCGGAGCTTGCCCGGGGAGCCACGCAGAGCCGAGAGGTGAAGGAAACAGATGTTCGGTGAGACGTGTAAACGTATAAACAGTGTGGCCCTTCCTGCTGGGAGTTGTGAGGTTGTGAGCTCGTGTGCTGTGAGAATTTGGGCCCCGACGTGGAGCTTCTGGCCCCGTGTGGACCGACGGACGGGCTGACGTTGATCCGTGTTGCCCGACAGCCCGCTGGACCCCCTCCCGCCAGCCCACGGAGGACACCGGGGTCTGGAGGGCAGCTTTCTCTCCAGAGACTGACCGGGAAAGAGAACCGCAGGGCGACGCCCGGCGCCCCTACGTGTCTGTCGTGGGAAACACGTAGACGAACACACACGTGTTTCCCTCTCTGTGCTCATGCCCTCAGAGTTGCTCCGTGTACAGAGGGCCGTGTGCGGCCCCGCAGGGGCCTCCGGAGACGCACCCCCGCACCCGGCTTGTTCGGGCCCACGCTCTGATCCAACCCGGGCACCGACAGCACCTGTGCAGAACGAACATCTCAAAGAAGGGGCCGATCGCCATTGACGGGGATGTTGGAACAGGTGTGCGGGGGACCTTTGATCTCGGGGGCCCTTTTCAAAGCGTCTCCCGCCCGAGGTCTCGTGGACACAGTGGCAGAGACACAATGGAGGGAATTACCGCCTGGCGCACTGACAGGCTCCTCCTCCTGCGCCCGGGAGCGCCGGGCGGGGCGGGCAGGCCCACGGGAGAGGCCGGGTGGGAGCCGCAGGTGGAGCGAAAGCATGGTCAGGTGTCTCCTATGAGCCAAGCACGAGGGTCCGAAAACAGAGGTTTGGGGGGCCTCCGGAGGGGCGTGGTGGCTTTTCCTGGAGGGTCCCCCGTGGCCTGGGGGCGACACCCTGAGAACCACCGGCACCAGGAGTTCAACGTGGCCCGGGAGGAAAAGGCCACCCGTGGGCGCCTCGCACGCACATCCCGGGGCATCCGGGACGTGGGTCAGGGACAGGCCCTGCAGGAGGGCGCCCTGACGTGAAGGCTGTGGAAACAGGGAGCCCTGCCCACGGGGAGGGGCCGAGAGGAAGCGCACAGACCACGGACACCGGGCGTGTGCTCCAGGCCCCACCGCGCACCGGCCCCCAAACCTGGTGCCCCAAGTCACAGCGTGGGGACACAGGTCCCTGCCTCTTCTCCCAGGGCCTGCGGGCAGCCATGGGTTTTCCGGGCCGGCCCCCATCTCCACGGCCAGCGTGTCCTCATGGGCCTTTGTCCCTGAGAACGTCCCTGCTGGGTCCCCAGGGTCAGCACGGACGTGGGCCTCACCCTGCGGGCTGCACCGATTACCAGGCCGGGCCCAGACGACAGGGCTGCCGGCCACCCCTGCAGCCCCGCCCCTGAGGTGCCTTGTGAAAACACCAGGGCTCAGCCGGGCCCGGAGTGTGTGAAAGCGCCCGTCCCACAGCCCCCGTCTGCAGTAGAAAGGGCCGCCGCGGCCCGGGATTACCGGAGCAGCAATTAGAGCAAAGCCTCAAAGCTGACCGGCCTCTTCAGAGGCCACACTCGCGGCTCCGGCATCTCTTTCCAACGTATGTGCCACTTTTTACATAAGCCCTGAACCTCCCTTGAGTAAACAAAGGCTCAAGAAAAATACAGGGGCCTCCCTGGACTGGGGATGGACCCCCACGGGAGGGGGGGGGTGCGCATCGTGATGAAAACTGGTTGGAGCAGGCACCCAGGCTCCCCGCCCCCGAGGTCCCCCGCGCCCTGCAGACAGGCAGGTAAACAGGCAGCTTTGCGGCACAATCCCTTCGGTCAACTTGGCGGGGACGCCACTTTTCACACCGTCCCCCGGAAATCAGACTTGAAAGTGTTCTTGAACGCCTTGAAAGCAAGAAGCAAATTGAAGAAATAGCTCAAGACACTTTGATGGGCATGGAGCTGCTGGGGGGCAGGGGGGGACTGGAAGGGGCAGCCCCCCGAATGGGGGGAAACGCCTCTTGTGGCTGGCGGTCGCCCCGGGCCGGGCCGTGCAGCCGCCGCCCAGTCTCAGGGACACGGAAGCCCCTCTGGGCGCAGCGCTGGCTCCCCGATCCTCCCGTTATTAAGTGTCCGCAATAATCAGCCGTAGCTCGAATCACTCCTTGCTTCTTCTTGGCTCGGGGGGGGGATGAGAACAAATAATTCCATTGTTGGCAAAACTGGGGTTTGGGTATGGTTTCCCCCCATCATGCACCTATTAAATTTTTCATGCTCTGGAATTAAGGGAATGAGTGGGAAAGATATTAAAGCGCATGCAGCAGCGATCAGCCACTCGATGTGTGTGTCCACGCGCACGGAGGTTCGTCCACAGGGAGGGAGGGAGGGAGGGAGGGACGGAGGAGGCTGACCAGGACGCCGACCCCGCAGACCAGGGCTGGACAGGCGGCGCACAGGGCACTTCCCCGGCATGTGGCCGGCGCTGCAAAGGGGACCCAGCGGGACCCCAGCGAGGCAGGGTGCCCAACCCCGGCCCCTCTGTGGGCATGCGGACGGTGTTTCCAAGAAGGCCTGAGAGTTCTATCGGTTTTCTGAGCCCCAGAACCCTCCCCACGCCCTCCTTGGGCCTTCGGCCCCAGGCCTCCCTCCCCGCGGGCAGCTGTGCTGACCCGAGACCTTCGCGCTCAGGCAAACGCCTGTCCTAACCTTGCAGGCGAGCACCCTGGGCTCTCCGTTTTCCTGCCACCTCTGCTGAGACAGCTCCTGGGTCTGGTCCCTTCCTTATCACAGATCACAGCGCCCCTCCCTCTGGCCTGCGGCCCAGACCTCTCTGCCCTGAGCCCTCCGTCCCTCGGCTGGGACGGTCCCCATTCCCCCTCGGCTCAAGGAAATTCTCTGCCATCCACCGACTGATAAAGAAGCTTCAGGGACTATGAGCTCCCAAGAGCCTCCGAGGAAACGCTGAATGTGGCAGGACCCTGACGCACAAAAGAGACGGAGGCTGGCAGCTGGACGGCCCCGGCCCAGCCTCCGGGACGCGCGCCCTGAACGAAGGGTGGTCTCTGGTCCACCCGTCCTCTGGTCGGTGGACACTGAGAGCCTCGTGGCTGCTGGCAGCTCCGCCGTGGACCTGCTTGTCTGAACTCGGGTGAGAGGCCGCCGGCCGGGGTCACAACGAGGGGCCTGGCGTCGGCGGAGGGTCCCCTGGAGCTCACCTCGCTGCGGGGTCACAGGTGGGGAATGTGCTTGGTGGACGGGGGAGAAAAGGATGAATCTTCAGCCCCTCCGACCAGGGGCGCTGGGCAGGAATTTCATTTTGCTCCATGACAGGTCTCCAGGTTCGAACCTTCACATCCATTTCTTCGTGAACCCAGGGGCAGCGACCACCCCCCACCTGGGCCCCGGCAGTCAGAGGGGGCGTCCCAGCACACGGGGACCCGCACAGCGCAGTCCCCGGGGCGCTCGGGGTGCACAGGACACCGGCTCAGGGGGCCGGGGACACGTGGGGGAGGGAGCCGACCACCCAGGCTGCAGGGGAGTCACAGGTACGTGGACGCTGGGAGGGGCGGCAAGGAAATGAGGCGCCTCTCGCAGAGCGTGACTGGCGGTGGTGTCCTGAAAGGGTCGGGCGCTCGGATAGGACGGAGGACGCACGTGGGCCAGGGGTCGGCCTGGGGGCTGCTCTGGGTGAGGTCATCCGCTACCGCCCACTGGGCCCCAGGACCTCCCGCTGCCAAACCAAAACTGCGGACGGCTGGGCCTCGCCACCCACGGTCACCAGGCTCCATAAGGGCGACGAGTTCGGGGCTGTGGCCCCGGGGGACACAGGGCTGGGTTTCCACCCCCGATCCACCCGGAACCGTGTCTGCCTGTGAAAGACACCGGGCAGAACGCGTGTGGCTGGTCGCGGACGCCGATCGAATCCCACCTGACGTACGCGACTCCAACAGCAACAAAACAAACCAACAAAAAGAGCGGAAACGCGAAGGGTGTGGCCCTGGAGAGGGCCGCCGCCCACGGCGAGACCAGAGGCCGGGGACGCAGGTTCTGGCTGCTGAGCATGTGCCCCTCGTGACCGGGAAGGCTCCCAAGCACGAACTTGAGGTGCGGATAAACGGCAGGGCGCCTGCATTCGCAGCGGCTCACTGAGTCTGGCTTTCCTTCGCATTTCTTTTCCTCATCAAAAAAAAAAAAAAAAGCATCAAGAAAAAAAATGTTTTAAATAACAAAAAGCATGTATGAAAAAGAAGCTATATAAAAATCGACCGTCCCCTCTCATTTCAGTTCGGTCCCGATGTATGCGTTTACCCGTGAATTACAGAAAAGAGCGTTTTTCGTGCCCGCGCAAGATCTTCCTGCATTTTTTCATTTTTTTTTACCAGGAACTTGTCACCATTAGATTTTTTAAAGCATTTTTTTAAAAAGATTTTATTTATTTATTTTTAGACAGAGGGGAAGGGAGGGAGAAAGAGGGAGAGAAACATCAGTGTGTGGTTGCCTCTCTCACGCCCCCTGCTGGGGACCTGGCTCACAACCCAGGCAAGTGCCCTGAGTGGGAATCGAACCGGCGACCCTTTGGTTCGCAGCCCACGCTCAATCCACTGAGCCACCCCAGCCAGGGCTAAACAGTTAAAATTGTAAAAAGTAATACTCAGTAATGCCACTGCAGAGAGGAATCAGCACTCCGAATGGTCCCAGCTTTGGGGGAAGAGAGCTTGCTGAGAGAAAGAAAACAAACGCCAAGCGAGCTAGAAATGGGAGTCCGCCGCGACTGCCAGCCCCTGCTCTTTGAAATCCTGGGCTAGAAAAGGACAGGGGACGCGGCCGATGGGAAGATCGTGTTCGCAAAACCCATCTGATAGAAGTTTGGTCTGTGGGGAGCACCCCCTCCGATAACCACGACTCCCGTTATCTCATCTCTTGCAAGACGGGGCGAAGGATCGGAACAGACACTTCCCTGGCGAGGACAGGCAGGTGGCAAGTAAACCCGGGGGAAGGATGCTCAGCACCAGGTACCACCAGAAAAGCACAGTGAAAACCGCAGGGAGCCACCACCGTGAGCCCCTCTGGGGGCTCAGACACGGAGCCCAGGCAGAGGGCTGCAGCGCCGAGGGGACCGAGGGGACAGCTCCTGCCAGCCGGTGACAGCCTGCGGGTGGACACTCCGTGGGAGGGGACGGGATGAGGGTGGGACCTTTTGCAGCAGAAGCTGACGCACGCCTTCCCGGGTCATCGGTGAGACTCAGGGCTGGAAGGAAAGTCTGGCGGCCCAGACCGAGGCCCCCATAAAAGTCCATTAAGGAATCAATAGAATCTCAACAAAGCCCAGACTTGCTCCAGCACTGAAGCCTGTCATTGATTATGGTAAAAGCGTCCAATACGCTGCTTCTGCCTTCATGCTCTGTGTGAACGGCGCGCCAAAGGCAGGGGAAGGCTGTGCTGCGCAAAAATCGCAAGGAAGAGTGGGATTCTCCTCACGCCGTCTTCAGAATTCTTTTCGAGAAATCCGTCCTTTTATTTGGACATCGCCATAAACAAGGCCACGGGTGATTTTCTGTTCTTGTTCTATGCGGAAGGAGGCTGGGTCTCAGGGGAAAGCAGGAAATTTGCTCCAGAGGGTCAGGTTTCGGGCAAAGCCCACACCCCCGCACCCAGGCTCCCTGACGTCCAGCGCTTTCCTCCGCCCAGCACTGACCGCTGACAGCTGAGAGCCCAGACCCTGGAGCTCAGGCACGCCTGGTCTCCCCGCCTCCCTGCACCAGCACCAGGCAGGCAGGCTCTGTCCCCGCTCAGGGGGCGGCTGCAGGAAGCTTTGGTCCATTCGGAGGCGCTTTCTAATTTCCCTGGTCCACCCTGGAGTTTCGGGGGGCGGGGATGGCGCATGTGGGGAACAGCCTACCTGGAAGTGCCACCCAGCCCCCGGCCGGTTTTAGGAAAGACAACCTAGCACACCAAGTAAGACCCGGGGCGAGGAGACCACGGTGACAGGATGTGGTCAGACGACCCCTGGATCCCAGAGCACAGCGCATACCACGATTCCGCTGCCGGGTGGGCTGTGGGGACCCCTGGGAGGGCACGGAACACGCGCAGCCTTCATTCCCGGGTCCAGGACCCAGGTCCAAGCACTGGCAGTTCAGTCCCGAGTCCACACAAGGCAAACCGGCAAGAGACACATCTCCTCTCGGTGTCGTAAGAAAGCATCCGAAATGAGAGCTGCAGCTGAAAATGTGATGTTTTCAGAGTCCCCACCCATGGGCCCAGAGCGGTGAGGAGCTTGGCCTGGCGCTGAGGCCCAGCTTTCAGGAGAGTCCGGGCCCCGCCTCCAGGATCTGGTTGTCACGTCCGGCCACAGGGATGGGACCCGGCCGAGGTCGGGACCACCAGTCTGCCCACAGAGAGGCTCCTCGGGAAGGCAGCAGGGAGCAAACGCAGGGAGGCCAGGGCCGCACCCAGGCTGGTGTCTGGTCACCCTCCCGGCATGTGAGGAAGGAGGGCCATGCCCTGGGCCCCCAGAAGGGCCCTGAGGCGGGCCTCACAGCCTGCTCCACGCTGGGCTGGATTGCCGGGCGGCCAGAATCTGGGGGGCTGCACCCGGGTACGCACACCCACACTCACAGATAGGCTCCCATGCACACACACCCCACACACACAGAGTCCCACTGAAACACACTCATGTGCACACTCACACCCTCTCTGTCTCACACACACACCAGCCCCTCAGGGGACAAGCCCTGCCCTGCGGGGCCTCTGTGTCCACCGAGGGTCCCGGGAGCTGCACAGAGGCCAGCGCTGGCCCTCACCCTCTCAGTGAGCCTCTGAGTCTGACCCAACAGGCCATTTGGCTCTTACAGACAGACAGACAGACAGACAGAATCGAGGACCAGAAGCTGTGGGAGAAGTCGGCCGACTGAGTGTCAGAGGCTCCTTCTGAGGCTGCAGCCGCCCCTCCCCCCACTGTCACCACGGCCACACGGCCCGGGAGCGTCTCTCACTGTCACCCTCGGTGCCTGGGGTTCACGCACACGGAGGCAGGAGACCAGGCAGCCGAGAGCCCATCCCTCCTGCTCGGGGCGCAGGCCTTCCCAGGCCCGGCAGACAGCGGGTGCCAGGGAGCCCCAAACACAGGGACATGCGGGTTTTCCATACACCTCCGATTCGATTTCCCCGCGGTGAGGCCACGGGACCGCGACATGCCACATTTACCCTCTCCTGCGACCTCGGCGCTACCGGAACTCGCAAACACCCGGACGCCTTGTCTCACTCCACTTCCCCAGCGTCAGCTCCCGTCTCATCCCCCACCTTCCCACCCAGAGATGAGTTTCCCGTCAGGGGAAGCAAGCAAGGAAGAGGGTGGAGAAAGAGCCCTGCTGCCCCAGCGTCAGGACCCGACGCTACAGGGGAGGCCAGCTCTCTGTTTGGAGAGACGGGTCCCCTTCCTCCAGGCCTTGGCCGGCCCTGCCTCCCGGAGCCCAGGAGCAGCGGGCGTGAGAGAGAGAGAGAGAGAGAGAGAGAGAGACCCACTTGAACCATCTTGTACCGAGCCGGGGAGCGCACCTCAAAGGGTGTTGTGGGAGCTTAATTAATTAATGTTTGGAGAGCGCTCTGGGCCCCTGGGATGAAAGGGTGCTCGCAGGGTGCACCGTGTTATTACTGCCAAAGAGCGCTGGCAGCCGGGCCAGATGCTGGCTGCAGATAGGCCCCGATAAAAGATGGACCACAAAAAAAGAGACGTTAATAAGGATGTTTCGGCCTGCTGCTAATCGCCTCCCCGAAATTACTCCTCTCGCCTGTGATGAAGATCGGGAGCAGAGATAGGGCCTTAACTGCTCACGGGACCAAAGGGTATTTCCACGGGTTCTGAGGGCTCGGAGACGGGCGCAAACAACACCCCCCCACCCTGCCCCGCCCCACCTGCCCCGCCAACGCCCACGCCCACGCGGCCATCTGGGGGCTGCCGGGGCCGCGCTCCGACTGCCTTGGTATTTTCAGGTGATTAAAAAGTATTTAACAGGTGAGGGGCCTCCGTTCAGGGAGCCGCACGCTGGGGTTTGAAGGTGACGGGGGGGGGGGGGGGGGGGGGGGGGGGGGGAAAGGGCAGGGAATGAATGAAGAGTTAAAAGCGTGTGGGGCAGGCGCAGGAGAGAAAATCCCCGGCCCCGGCCGCAGGCCGGCCCGGCGTCCCCGGCTGCACTCAGAGGCAGCACCGAGCAAGTCTGAACACGCAGGTCTTTATTAAATCTTCTTTAACACAGAAGTTTCCCTGTCTCCTGAAATTCAAACGGTGCCGCAGCAGCTGACAGAGAGTGGTTTTTAAAGGCCTGGTACACAGTCACACCAGGGACCCACGCCTGCATCTGTCTTGGGGAGGGAACAGGGAAAAGGCCCCACCGGGGGTCGGCGCCGCCGGTGCGCCCGGTGAGGTGGCGGCCGAGGCCGTAGCCACGGCACGTTGGGAGCCGGCTGCTCCCGCTGCTCAGGTCCGTGGACTCGGCCAGGCCCGGAGTCTCCCCGCCGGTTTTCCAAATGAAGAGATGGGCCGGGAGAGAGAGGAGCCCTCAGCCAGGGGTGCCTCTCTGGTCGGTGGTAGAACTACACCCAGCGAGGAGGTTGCTGAAGGCTCCCAAACACGACTCAGAGGAAGCCCTCTGGGCTCTGGCAGCTTCCAAAAGGGGGCGTCAGGCGGGGATGGCGCTTGGGCCACCCGTCCGGCCGAGTATTGCTAGTCGTAACCATCACCCCAGGCCGTCCTTCCGCTGACCTTGACTGACTGGGGACAAGGTGCGGTTCCATCCTCTCTCCTGGCTGGTCACCCAGCGTCACCATCTCCATGCGCCGGACGGGCCTGAGGGTGGACCCCAACGGCACCTCCTGGGGTCCAGGTCAGGCTCGGGGGGTGGGGGTGCCAAGTTTCTGTCCCCGCTGCCTGCTCGCTCCAGGCACAACGGCTGTCCTCCCTCCTCGGCTGTGACCCACGGTGACCCCTTTCACCCCCCGCTCTGCAAGGATGTCCCTGCGTGCTCGCTCACTTGTCCCGGAAGGAGAGGGAGCTGGTGCCCCTTCCTGAAACACAGCATGGACGTGGGGGGCGCCGAAATGGGGTCGATTAACCCCCACACAGAGAGGTCAGAGAGGGAGCTGCAGCTTCCTGGCCCGGGTCGGGCTGGACCTCATGGGCAGGGACCGGCAGTAAGGGGCAGCGGGTCTGTGGCAGGGGCAAGACCGGGACCCGCGTGTCCAGACACTGAGCGGCTGTCCTCCAAAGGCAGCTGGGGACCGAAGCGTGCGTGTCCCAGCGGAAACGCCGAGGTTAGGGAAGTGACCACGGAAGCCGAGCTCCCGGCGGGCCTCGTGCTGACAACGCGAACCAGCACCAAAGGCCCGCCTCTTGCCTCCGGGGACTGGGAGGGCCTCCGGCAGGGCCCTGTCTGGCCCACCCCGCTCTCACCTGGGACCGCAGGCCGCCCGGGCATCTGGCCCAGGGATGTAATTCCCTCGGACCAAAAGCCTTCTTTCACGCTGAGAAGGATCCTGCAGATCAGACGAGAAGGAAGCCAGAAAAATGCAAAATTTCACTTGAGAACTAAGGAAATCTGGCTGTAAGTAAACACTTGAACTAAAAAAAAAATTCATCTAGCACAAAACCCTCACCGTTCCTCATATTTATGCTAAATTTCTAAACGCATACTAATTTATTTCCAAATTAGCTTATTATTGATTTTGAGTATGAAATTGATGTAATTTGCATTGATTTTAAGGTTATTAAGTTCGAATAGTGACTATTTCGTAATTATTATATATTTAAAGTTAATGATTAATACATAAGTCAACGCATTGAATGAATGTTACGTGATTATTTCATTAATCCCTAAATTTATGACGGTTTCTGAGAAGCACCTGCTGAAGTGTTCTCCCCACCCTGACCCCCTGTGCCGTCCGGCTGTGCCCGTCCCTCCATGGGCTGGTGTTCCGGGACCCTGCATGATTTCTCAGCCACCGGGAGTGGCCACCGCCGGCTGCCAGGGAACCCACGGCACGGCTCTCACCCCCTCGGGGAGCGTCTCCCTGGGGGAGCGTGGCTCTGCCCCTCGGGACCCCATCAGTCGGGTGGAGAAACGCCAGCCCCCACCAGTCCGCTGCTGCGTATCGGCGGCCGGATTACAGCCGCCCTGGAAGTGAGACACCTTTTGGCAATGAACTCACACTTGTCATTTCACCGCTGCAGGAACAAGGGGCGCCTGTCGTGGAGAAGAGCTGGCACCGGCCACCAAAGGGACCCAGCCTGCGCCTGCACCCCAACCCGAGCCGGCCGCACCGGCCAAAAACGCCCACTGGGGGTGCCGGGCCAGCCACGGACGGAGCGGGTGCCAGGCGAGGTCAGGGAGAGCTGGGGGGGGGGGAGGGTCAGCGAGGCGCACAGTGGTCCTGGGGGCAAGTCACCATCGGGGGTCTGAGAGCACCCCAAACGCCCGCGCAGAAAAACAGCCCAGGAAAAATGGCGACGTTTCCTCCAGCGCAGCTCCGAGGCGTCTCGGCGTTTATGTCCTTCTCTTTCATTTTCTATACGTTTGGGGCTTTTCGAAGTTAAAATCCTGAGCCCGCTGTACAAAGACCGGAAAGGCCTGCGTGTGTCCCCTGGGCCGTGGGTCCGTCGAGATGCTGGTCACTGGGGAGCGGCCCGACGTGCACAGGTGCGCTTGGTGCGCTTTCGAATGGATTCCCAGTCCTCCTTTAAGTGCTGGGAGGCCGGGTGTGTCTTAAAGCCACAGGAATAAAAGGAATGGCCGGTGATGAGCTGAGTCCGGGCCGGGGGAGGGACCTGCAGGGCACCTGGGCGGGAGGTCAGCGCTCTGCCTGCCAAGGGTGGCCAGGTGACCCGGCACCCCACGCCTGCTCCTTGTCTCCGACGCCTGCCCTCCGGCTGCCACGCAGAGGGTCCCCCAAGCTTCTCTCTCCCATCTCCAGCAGAGGCGAAGCCTGGCCCTCTCTCGTGACAAATGAGGAATTAGGGACAAGTTACCCCCCCTTCCTCCCGTCTGAGCACCCCTCACAGGTGTCCATCAGAAGGACGATCCCGATGCCCGGAGACCTCATCGGCTCCTTCGTGAAGCCCGTCCTTCCGTGCGTCCTCGCTCGGGGACCTGACTCATGCTTGGTGCCATGCCAGAGCCCAAACTTCCAACGTGCCCGAGCCACCCCTGAGCCACCCTCCCCTCTGTCACAGAGGTGCACACACGCGCCCCGTTCCCACGCCCCGGTGACCTTGAACTCACCCCTGGAAGGCACACAGCAGGCTTTCCCGGGGTCCTTCCCGCCACCCCCCGCCCCCATGGCCCCGGGGTCCCCTCTCTGTCCCACGTGTGCTTGAGTCAGAAGCCGGTGTTCAGCCCCGGCCCCCGGAGCACGTCCGCTTCACCCACTCCCGCCACAGGTCGGCACTGGGGACGGCCGTCCCTAACGGAACCGGAACAAACCACCTCCCCGTGGAGCGTTTCCATAGAAACGGTGTCAGGGCACCTGAGAAACGCGCAGCAGACAGAGCGGGGAGAGCCCTTCCGCTCGGGACCCGCCCCACCAGCGAGCTCTTCACGTTCTTGAAGGTTTTCTCATTCTCATTCTCACTGGGTCCCCCGGGACCCACAGGTGTCGAAAGTTAGGCAGGCCTCGTGGGTTTTAAGGCCGCCCGAAAGTTACAGGCTGGTCTCCCACCCCGATCTGTGCTTTCTTGGCCTCCCATGTGGGGTGCTTGCTGCCCTTTGCGGGGGGAAGCGGTGAGAGGCCAGGTGTGCCGAGGGGCTGATCTCTCCCCCGACACTGACAGGACCCCCGTCCGAGCCCCGGATGCCCCAGCCTGCATCCCTTGCTCGCCGGAGGCTGGTGGGCTCCCTCGGAGGTGCTGTCTCCTTATTCGCTTTGCCTCAGTGAGGCGGCGTGTGGCGAGGTTCCTGAGATCCCGACACTCCCCAAGGGCGATCTGTCACCCACCTGCCAGTCCCTGGGGGCGTGTCGGAAGTACCAAGAATGAGTCGTTTGGTCCTTCCACCTGCTCTTTGAAAAACGCCACCGCCATTCACGGTGTGAGCAGTGACGTTTGGTTTGCCAAAGGTGTGCAAGGAACGGCCAGAATCTTTTGAAGTAACTTTTTCTGCCCTTGTGCTTGACCTGCGTGTGCCTGGTTTCAGGGGAGCTGTCCGCCAAGTGCTCGGAGGCGGCTTCTTTGTGGCTCAGACAGACACCTCCCTCGGTGCTGGCAGCCCCGGCTGGCGAGTGTGCAGCCCCGCTGGGCTTTGGGAACTGGGAGGCGGGGGCGGGGCTGAGTCCTTTCAGTGCTGCCCATTTATTTTTCTTCTCTCAGGTCAGTAATATTGATAACAGAGCCATACAGGTGGAAATACACGCAATAAAATTCTATTGTGTGATGTTGTCATACATACATGGAAAAGTGTGGATTTTTAAATAGGTAGGTCTGGTGCACCTGAATTATTTTTTTCAAAGTTCAAAACAGTATTATATATTTTTGAAAGATTTACTTTATTTTGAGAGAGGGGGAAGGGAGGGAGAGAGGGAGAGAAACAGGATGTGTGGTTGACTCTCCAGCGCCCCCTACTGGGGACCCAGCCCACAACCCAGGCCTGTGCCCTGACTGGGAATCGAACCTGTGACCCTTTCGTTCGCAGGCCAGCACTCAGTCCACTGAGCCACACCAGCCACACCCACTGTATTTTACTTTTTAATTGAAGTGTGCGTGTGTAAGGTGTGCGACGTGATTTAATACACACAGTGACGAGATTTCTAAGCGAAGCTAATTAACCTGCCCTCCCCTCCTGTCACCTGCGCGCGCGTCTGCGTGTGGGAGGCGGGGACCCCTGACGGCGACTCTCCCCGAAGACGCCCCGCGCCCACCGCGACGCCCCGCGCCCACCGCGGTGCCCCGCGCTCTGGACTCCTCCGCCCGTTTCCCCGCCTGCCCCTGTCGCCCCGCCCCCAGCTCCTGGCAACTGCCGTCCCGCCCCACGCGTGGGGCCTTCTTTTTTTGTAAAGAGCCCACACGTAACCGAGAGCACCCCACGTTTCACTCGGCGACTGTCCTCCGGGGTTGTTCTCGTGGCTGCGGAGGGCACACCTCCCTCCTGCGTGCGGATGAGTGGCGGTCACGCACGGGTCTGGATCGGACACGGAGACGGAGGAGGTTCTGCCGGTCCTGGGCCACCGCTCCTCTCTGCGTTCATCTGTCCACGGGACACCGCGTCGGCCGCCCTCCCTGGGCGACTGTGACTGCTGCGCAGATCCTGGCTGGGGTGCGGCAGGGTCCCCTCCACCGCCCGCCCCCTCTGAGCCCCGCCGGTCACCCCCCCAGGCCTGCTCTCCTGCCCCCCACCCCCAGGCCCCCTGCCCTCTCCGTTCAAGTCCCGTTGGAATTCTCTGCCCGGCACCCGGTGCCCCTTGGGGGCCCTGAGGCCCAGCGTCCAGGGAAGAGGCTCCTTCACTGCACTGATGTCAGGTCACCGCACACGGTGACAAATGTCCGTGCCCTCCCCCGAGGCTTCTCCAGTCAGCTCTGCACCGAGCAGCCCCCAAGCTGTGCAGCAGAGCCCCGGTGCCGGGGGTGGCCCCTGAACACCTGCTCTGGGGCCCGGCCGCCTCCCAGCCGGCGCCAGGGGCTGCGCTCTGCCCGGCCAGGCAGCTCTGGCCTCTGTGGGCAAACAGCCTCCACCTGGGGGCAGGGGTCTGCGTGGGTGAACGCGTAGGTGTGAACCGCCGTGGTCAGGCCACAACACACTTCTTCGGGGGCGTATCCGTGAGAGGGGGGACCCTTTCCTTAAGCTGCTGCACCCTCAACCAGCCAGAGACACCGGGGCTGAGTTTCCAGGCTGCGGCGGGACAAGGTGCGCTTGCGTTCACACGCTGGGGAGCAAGGTCAAGCATCCTGAGATCTCCAAAACAGGGGAGTGAATTCTCCCGCAGCCGCACCTGCGGTTGACACGGGGTCAATTCTCAGGGGGTCCCCGCTGTGCGGGCCACCCGCCCAGGATGGGCCCAGCCAGGCAGCATCGCCTGCAACCTGAGACACCTCCCGGCCTGGCCGCGCTCGCAGGCCGGGCGCAGCGGCCTCTCAGCGCCCGCTAAATGGACGTCTTGGCCCGGGAAACGGCACCGTCAGCAGCAGCGGCTGCACCGTGGGTAATGAAGGACAGCGATCCTCAGGGGTGGGAGGCCGGGAAGCCGTGCTCGGTGCATGGGGGCTCCCAGCAGGCTCTGGGGCCGCCCAGAGTCCCCCCCTCGGCTGGCCGGTCCTCGAGGTTCCAGTCCAGGCGTCCCGTTTCTCACGGGTAGGGTGGGAGGCGATTTCCTCCGAGCCAGACATCTCACTAGGTCTGGGGCGATTTTAACTATTTAAGGAATTTCGAGAAAAATGCCGGCACTTTAGTGACTTAGAGTACTTGACATTCCCTCTGATAAAAACCGGTTTGTTGAAGGGTTTAAAGCTCCGGCGGCTCGCGGCACAAAGCAGCGTCGGTCTGGAGGAGCCACCGTTTGGTGGATGGAAGCTGCATCTCTGAGTCGTGCCGCAGACAAGAAGGGCATTTTCTACTGAATTAGATTCATACAGAAGATGACCAAACTCTTTTATATTTCTTTTTTTTTTTAAGATTTTATTTACTTATCTTTAGAGAGAGGGGAAGGGAGGGAGAAAGGGAGGGAGAAAGGAAGGGAGAGAAACATCAGTGCGTGGTTGCCTCTCACACGCCCCCTACTGGGGGCCTGGGCAGCCACCCAGGCCTGTGCCCTGACTGGGAATCGAACCAGCGACCCTTTGGTTCTCAGGCTGGTGCTCAATCCACTGAGCCGCATCAGCCGGGGCCACATCATTTTATTTTTCTGAAGATTTTGAAATCGTGACTGAGTTCAGGGACCTGTAACTCAGGACAGTAAAAGCTCTAACTAGCAAACTAAAATTTTTGCCCAAAAGTTCACAGGAAAAGTCTCTTTACCCCTCTGCGTCCCTGCTCAGTGAGCAGGACTTGGCCGGGGGGGTTGGAGGGGTTTTCCTGAAGGAGACGGTGGCCAGGCTCTGGGCTGCTGCCCCAGAGCTCAGGGTCCTTGGCCAGCGCCTCAGGCACAAACACCTGCACGGTCCGCCCCGGGGACCCAAGACACACAGACCAGGCTGCGGCCATTCCCGGCACCAACCCTCCTTTATTCCTTTGCTCTTTAATTTAAAAAGGGAATGTATCGTTTGAAGGGATCACCCTCTCCGTGACAGTGTTTATAGCAAATGGAAGAAAACCAAAAAGGCAAGTTCGTACAGGAGCCGTAAAAATAACAGGAGTGTCTGCCTCCGTCCTCGGCAGGAATACTCCCGCCCAGCTCCCCAAAAGCGTCATCGATACCCTCCTCACGATTCTCCAGGAAGAAACCGACCACCGTGCGTGGTAAGGTCAAGAATTGGTGGGCAAACCTATTACGTAACTGGTGATGTTTAAAACCAGGCCAAGGCCAAGCGGTGGCTGAGACCAGGAACATGCAAACTAGCCTCTAGGAAGGGAGTAGGTGCCTGTAGGTTGGAACCAGGGACATGCCAGCGAGCCCCCCGAGAGGAAGTGGGGGTTCCGATTCAGCACCCCCACTTCCTGGTCTGCCACCTGGGGGAGCCTCCCTGAGCTCCTCCCAGCTTCAGCTCCCCCACCGGTGAGACACCGGGCCTGCAGGGAATACCTAGGTTGCTATGGCAATCGCCATGGCAATCAGGTGGCATTCCGCAGCACCCTGCTCTCAGCAGGTGTCCGCTGCCACCGCTGCTGCGCCCAGGTGCACGGCAGGTCTGTGATGCTCCGCCACCGCGGTGACGTCGGGTGTGGGGGACAAAAGGGTTTTCAGATGGGGTGTTCAGTCTGAGCGGCAGCTGTGCCCTGAAGGGCACCTGGGTTGGATTGTTCTGGAGGACGGCGGTGTGTGGCCGGATTCGGCATTAATCAATGTTCTATTTTCGTGTCTCTGTGAACTGACTCAATAAAGAAACGGATCCCACGTCCTTGGCTGGAGGCCGGCCCTCCTCCAGGCTGGAAGGGCATGTCCTTCTGCTGAGCTCAGGGCGGGGAGAGCGGTGGGGTGCTCTCTTCACGACCCTTAGACGCTGACCCATCCCCGGTGGTCCGTGAAGAAGCGCTCACCAGTGCGGCCACCGCGGCCCCGGACTTTAAAATGACAGGTGCTCAGCTGCCCAGCAGGCGGGTCTGCAGACAGGGCTCAGCAGCAGCAGCAGAAGCAGAGGACTCAGAAGGCCGGGGCAGGCCAACTGGAAGGAACGTAAACACCCTTGCTCCCCGCTGGGCTGGAAAAGTCGCTCGCCGACTTCTGGGCTCGCCGCCAGCACCGGGAAACCCGGGAGCGGCGGTGGGATTCCAGATCTGCCCAGCCTTCGGCGCAGCGCGCTGAGAACGGCCGCCATCGGGGTCCCCGAGGACACGTCCGCGTAAAGCCCTGAAAGAGACCCGAGCTCCGTTCTCTGTGTGCGCTCGGGCCTGAGCACTGTGTTTTAGAGCAGCCGACGGCACTGGGGACGGGGCCCCGGCGTGGAACCCGCCACCCCGGGGGGAGCAGGGCGCTGAGCTGTTCCTCGGACCACAGACGGTTAGTGCGCCCGGAGACATGCTGGGTGGGTGCCGGCGTGGTCCCATCCGTTCCCTCGGTTTATGGTCAGAACGGCCGTGAGACGTGGGGCTTCCGTTCTCCGCGTGAGAAAATGCGGGCCCGTGATCATCCACCTCAGGATGTCAACAAGCGCATCCACCCTCCCACGGCCCCAGGTCTGACTCCAGAACCCCGGTGACTTCCATCCAGGACGGGAAATCCGCAGCCAGTAAAACGTCCGAGGGGTCTGGGGGCAGGACCGCGGGTGACAGAGGGACACCGACTTGCTCCCAAGCCCCGCGGCCCCTTCTGGGGAGCCCCAAGAGCCAGAACGAGAAGCGTTAGGAACTGGACATGAAAGAGGACAGACGTCGGCCGAGCACGAGCGAGCACTTGTCCTCGAGGGAGTCACGAAGGCCAAGGCTCTGGGAGCGGTCAGCCCCCAGCGCGGGAGGCCTGGGGGCACCCGGGGCCGCTGGCCACGCTCGGCCCAGGAGGACCCTGTGACGTCCGAGGTCCCTTCTCAGCCCCCTGGTTTCTCCTGGAAACCCCTCGACTACACAGGGTGGTGGCTTCCCAGCCCCGCTCGCCCGGCCCAGGACCCGGCCCCGGTACGCACTCGAGTCTCTGCACAGCGAGCGATAGGAACCAGGATGTGTTACCCACGGAGCCTGTTCACACGTGGGTAAGGCCGGCGATTTTTATAGATATTTTTTTTTTTTAACGAAGAGAGACAGCGTTGCTTCTCAGTAGTTGCACCTCCCCCTTTTAACCTGTTCTCGGGTCTAAACTCCATCCGGGATCCGCCCTGTCCTGAGGGTCAGCCACCGTCTTTCTGCACGGAAATGCAGGCTGGTCTCAGGTCACATCTCTTCTCGGGGGCGGGGCGGTCAGACCCTCGCAGGCTCCGTCCGCAGGACAGGAGGGCTTGGCAGGTGACCCGTGGGGCTGAGCCAGGGGGACCCCCACGGAGCAGGTGATCGGACGACACCTGCAGTGTGGCTGGCCCGGGTCCCTGGGAAGGACGGATGGGCGACGAGGCCTGAGCGAGACGAACCCCCACCCGACCATCGGCTGCCTCTTCTCCGACTTCCCCATCCTCTCCCGCGTTGGTGGCGGCAGAGTGAGGGGTCTGCTGTCCCCCTCGCCTCCTCGCTGCCGAGGGGGTCTGGTCCCCTGCCCAGCAGGCCGGCTCGGCGGCCACTGCCTCCCCGGAGCAGGGACGGGGTTAACTTCAGGAGGGAGGGAGAAGGCGGCTCTCCCCTCTTGCTTCGCATTAACGTCGAGCTGTGATTCCTCTCCGGAGGTCCCGGGGGAGGCCGCGGGGCACCTTCCGTCACGTTAAAATATTGTTATGAGACCCATTTAATAACCCTCGAACGCAATGAATCCCGGGACCCGAAAATGGAGGGCTTAGCGCCGTAAAGTGGCTGCTCATTACCCATCCGGGGACACGATGACAGATGTGTCTCTTCGTCACCCGCGCTGAGGCCCACTTAGGACGCTGCAGGGAGAGGCCAGAGGGTGCACACGGGGAGCCGCGGGGCCGCCCCCCGGCGCTGGGCATCCGGACGCACAAGGAGCTGCCCCCGAGCAGAGCCGCGGGCGCCTGCGTGACGGCTGGGTGAACAGGCTCCCTTCGCGTCTCTAGGTCTGCGTTGGGGGTTGACAGGGTGCCCGACACTGTCCTGGGTTCCTCTCGGCAGGGACAGAAGAGAGGCCCTGGTCCTTGAGCTGGCGGGGGAGGCGGACAGGGGACAAGCTTCGGTGAGCGTGGTAACTGCAGTGACAGAGAAGAGGCCGCCTCCGCGTGGGTGGTGAGGGAAGAAGAGCCGAGGACAGGGCCATGCGGGGACACCCTCTCCGGGGGGCTTGTGGGAAAGGGAGGGGGAAGGCCCTCCAGCTGCACCACTCGGCCCCCCTGGTTCCAGGTGCTGAGAGGGAAGGGGAGGCACATGGCTTGGAGACAGGACCGAGCAGCACAGTGGACCAGCCTGGTCTGGAGGGGGCAGAGGAGACCCACGCAGGCCCCCGGGGCCCAGCGTCATGGGTGACGGAGGAGGGACACCGGGTCCAACAGGGCGTGGCTGAGAAACACCCGCCCCCCCGGGGCGCACAGTACACAGAACTCCGTAAGGTAGAGGCCCCCGCCACCAACACCCATGAGGGTCCCACCGGGAGGGGTGCCACAGTCAAACCCCAACAGCGGGAGACTCCGGGGACGTGGTGCCGAGTGACCAGGGAGTCCAGGGAGTGTCAGAAGATGAACCAGCCCGCCGGCTACAGGCGGAGAAGCGTCCAGCCCTGGTCCCCACCCCAGGCCAGGAGGTGGGGCGGGTGCAGTGGGGCCTCGCAGGGCGAGTAACCAGGGGACTGAAGCTGCGGCTGCCCCTCTGCCCACACGGGGGTCTGGGGTCCCTGCCACTCCAGCCAGGGGGGTGGAGACAGCAGCCCCACCCCCACCGAGGCAGCCACTACAGCCGGAGGTTACCAACCGCACGCCCAGGACCGGAGGCGGAGACTAAGTAGAAACCCGGTGGTTCCCGAGTCGTTGATCCCGTTGGAAAAACTGCGTTTGTGGGTCCGTGCCAGCGACCAGCCTGGCAGGGGGGCGAGGAGAGCTCCTGCACGGAACCCCTGTCCTCGACCCCTTCACGCAATTCCGCGCTCGCCGTAGTCTGCTAACTGCTCGCAAGAAGGACCAGGCAGGGGGAGAATCTTGGAGTGTGCGCGGCGGCAGCTGCTGATGGACAATCAACCGGAAATTAGGGCAGGCTTACCTTCTCTGAAGTCCCCGCCCGAGTCGCTCAAGAACCGGCTAGAGCGGCAAGAGCCGACTTCCAGGCAGGGTTTATCGATGGCATCACTTACGTCGACACCTGGGTCCCGAGGCAGCACCTGAACACAGGGCCCTGGCGGCTGAGCCCACGGTCGGCCAGGACCGGCCATGCCTCTTCTCAGACAGGAGCGGCGTTGGAGGCCCTGCTGAGCGTGAGCAGGACCTCAGGGGCAGCGGCCTCCTCTGCCCGCCACCCGGGACCCCTTCACTTCAGGGCCCCAGGGACAGAGCGTGAGTGAAGAGGGGCGTGTGCCCTATCCTCCCTGCCCCGCCGCAGGCCCGGCCGCCGCCCTCACCGCCTGCGCAGAACCAGGCTCGGCTCTGGGTCCAGCTGGCCGTCAGCCGGGCAGGCCACCCACTCACGTCCACAAGTCTCCACCGTGCTGGCGCCGTGCTCGGCACACGATAAAACCACAGATTCCAACGGGCTTATTTCAGACTTAACTTTTTTTAAAAGATTTATTTATTTTTAGAGAGAGGGGAAGGGAGGGAGAAAGAGAGGGAGAGAAACATCAGTGTGTGGTTGCCTCTTGTGCGCCCCCTACTAGGGGGACCTGGCCCTCAACCCAGGCATGTGCCCTGACTGGGAATCGAACCTGAGACCCTTTGGTTCGCACAGACCAGCGCTCAATCCACTGAGCCACACCAGCCAGGGCCAGGTTTAACTTTTTAATACGAATCATTATGTATTTAAAATTTTTTTTAAAAAATCGACCCTGATGACCCCGTGTACGAGATCTCTGACACAAGCCACTGGTGCAATGGCCGCCTGCTCCCCACGGGCCGCCCCCTCCTCCATGGGCACAGTCAGGCGTTTTAATGCCTCAGAGACGGCACTGCTGGGCCTCGGGCTCCACGTTCTTTGTGAGCTCGGGGAAGACCCCGCTGCAGAGGGGGCACTTGGGAACTCAAGGGTCAAAGGGACAAGAACCTTCGAGAAACCTCAGGCTTTGGGTCCAAATGTGCCAACTGCAGGCAAATCATTCCTTCTCCATAATATAAGAAAACCTCTAATTTTTTTTTTTATAATTCTGCCTTTAAAAGCCCTATTCTCAGTCTTTTCACATGTCGCTGGGAGAGGCGGTGAGCCGCCTGGGGTGGCCGGGCACAGGGGACGACGGGGGGTCTGGGGGGCACTCCGTGTCAGGCAGTCATCTCGTCGCTGGCCCTGGTTCTGCCCCCGTCCGGCAGGCTGTCCTCTGCTAATTTCTCCGGCAAAGACAGGCTCCGCTCTCGGGAAAGCAGCCCATCTCCCCGTGGGCGGCGCTGCCAGGCGGTGGGGCTTACGCAGAAACGTCCCGAGCACCGAGGATGGATGGAGGGGGCGTGGGGAAGGCGTGGGGAAGGCGTGGGGAAGGTCCTCCCAGGACGCCACTGCCCAGGGGCGGACGGTGCCAAACTCAGCTCTGCTTTCGCTCCCGCAGCAAATACTAATCTGCCCGCACTCAAGTTTCCAGCCTTTTAATCCCCGAGGTTTGAACCTGCGCGTCCCAAAGTCGGTCACGGAGGCGCTGCAGCGACTTTGGAAAGGTGCCTGCTGCTCCGTCCTGCAAAGCAGTCACACACACACACACACACACACACACACACGCACGCACGCACGCGCGCAGTCAGACCGGGCCGCCCAGGGTGCAGCCTGCTGACCAGCTGGGCAAGCCGCCCTGCTCGCCGCTCGCCCTCCACAGCAACCCTCCCCCATGAGCGTGTCCACCGGTCAGTAAAGGGCAGCTGTGGGGGCCCCTCTCTCTGCCCGGCCTCCCTCCAGGTGTTGTTTACGGAACATCAGAAAAGACGCCCAAGGAATTTATCACTCCAATGAGGAGTCACATCTTTCCGGCCCAAAGAACTCGGAGACCGATGTCGGACAGAAAAGGAATTCTGGAGAATTAGGACGCAGCTGAAGGAGCTGAACAGATTTATTGGTGGTGGGGGCATGTAGGGGATGGATGAGGCCGCAGCTGCTCATGAGAACAAGTGTAAAATTTGTGTCCCTTGGGAGAGAGACGGGGGCATTGGAGGTGATGGGCGAGGGCGTGAGCAAAGGCCGGGGGCAGGCGCGTGAGGGGGCGGCCGGGGCCTCAGCTGAGGTAGGGGCAGGCCTGGTTTAGTGACAGTTCAGGGTACGCGCGAGGACCCTGGGCACGCCCTGCTCCAAGGCCTGGCGAGAATGCAAGAAAGGACCCAGCTCTGTGCCGTAAATCAGGGCGACCGCAGACCATGCGCAGGTCACGCTCTCCACCGGTTCCCCCGTGGGCGGGCCGCTCGCGCCTGGGCTGCTGGGGGCCACGCTGCCAGGGCCTGGGATCGAAGATGTCATGCAGACCGGGCCACGTCTGGGGTGCGCACGCCCGAGGCGGGGCTGCTGGATGCTACGGCCGCCGCACCGACCCTCCCCCGCAGGCCTGGGCCGTCGTCGTGGGGCCGCAGCTCGGCATCCTTCCCGGGCTCGTCTGCTTGGTGTCTGCGCTCCTGTTTGGTGAGGCGAGCCGCCTCGTCGAGCTTTAAAATCCGCGCTGACCCGTGCGGCCCCAGCGCCGCTCACCGCCCGGCCATGACTGACGTTCGCGGCGAGTGCCCTCGGTCCGCCCCGCTCGCTTCAGGCCTTTCCCGTGGGCATTTTCCCACGGGCCTTTGCCCCGCGGTCTCCCGCCGGACGAGGACACTTCTGCCCTCGCACCGCAGAAGCGAGGCCGTGTAAGCTGAACGTGGGAACGTCTGGCATCCAGGGCTGTCTGTGCCGGCGGGTCCCCGAGGCCGCACGCGGCTCCAGCCGTGACGGCAGCGTGGAGGGCCAGCCACTCCCGGCGCACAGTTTCCCTCTCTCTGCCTCACCCACACACACACGGACGGACGGATTTTCCTTTTTTATAAACATGGTTTGTTGCGCCGTTCCTCGATGCTCTTTGAGACTCGATGCCCGGCCACCGGCCCTCGTCCCAAACAAGCCGCAGCACCGTCCTGGGGGGGGAGGGCCGCTCGCCGCGGAGGGAGGCCCCGCCTGCGCGTCCTGAGACCTGCAGCCGGGCGGCCCCCGCGGGCCCCTTGCTGACCTTCTCTCTCCTTGGCAGCCTCCTCTCTATATTGTATTTCAGGCGGGCAGATGTCTCCTGATTTTGTGTGAGGACGGCGCTTGCATCTCTCCTCTCGGTCTTCGTGCCCCTTTGGGGTGATTTTCAAGGGCGGGTGGGAGCTGCCGTCCTCAGAGAGAAAATTCTAAAGTGGCCTCCGGACAGATTCTGGGCGCAATGTTACACGCAGCCCGGGGAGAGGGTCCCAGGTGCCCGCCCGAGGTCTGGGGCCGCCGGGGCCATCGGGAGCACCCGGCGGAAACACGGGGCCGGGCCTGGGCCGGGGACCAGATGCCTGGTGGGGGAGGAGAGGCGTCTCCCTCGGGAACGCCACCGCCGAGGGCCCTGCAGCTCCGGGGCGATCAAGTGCGGCCCCCCGGGGTTTCAGAGTGATGATGTCACCCGGGAAACCCAACACGCCGCCACCACACCGTGGGGACCCGGCCTGAGCGCCACCGGTGCGTGTGGGAGACAGATGGGTGAAAGGAACGGCCGCTCGCGCGCACCGCTGTCTCTGCACCTGGGGGTGCAACCCCCGAGCCGCTCGGCCCAGCCCGGCAGGCGGGGTCAGCCCACCGCTCGGGAAGGAGAAGGCACGTTTGAGGGAACAGACACCTCTCAGTCCAGGGCGCAGCGGGAAGAAGGGGTTGGGCTGGAGGTGAAGCGTCTTGGGTGCCAGGGAAGGGGAGCACCCGGAAGCGCCCCCAGGGACCGGACCTCCGGAGCTCTCCGATTCCCCCAACGTCGCACCAGCATCCTCTGCCCGAGGCGAGTAAACTGAGGCCAGGAGTCGGCGCCGCCCGCGGCAAACCCCCCAGGCTGGGAAAACGCACCCGGGGCTCACCGCGCCCGTCGGGGCCCCACAGGCCATACGCATCTGCTGCATAATTAATAGCCGGAAACGCCCAACTCCATTTTCTGCTATTTCTGATTACCAGATGGCTCGGTAATGAACTTTCTCCTCCGAAGGAAGCACCCGTGTCCGGGAGGGAGAGGATCGAAACAAGCAGCCGGGGTCCTTCGGGTAAAGCCAAGGCGAGGACCGGGGTGAGGGGGGCCGACTTCCCGCGGGGGGGGGCAGGGTGAGGGGAGAGCACGGGAGAGCCCAGTGAGTGCCCGTCCGCACGGCTCTCGTGAACACGCCTGCCCACCAGGACCGAGGGCCCGAGGGTCTCGTGAGGGCGGCCACCCAGGCCAGCCTCTCCGGGTCCCGCGTCCCGGTCACCAAGAGCCCTGTGCTCCGTTGCGGGGGGGGCCACATCCTCTCTGCGCCCCCAACGACCCACCGACGGCAGAACAGGGCTCGTGTTCGACGTCTCGCCGACAGTGCCCTTCAGGGTCAGCGTGTTACACGACAGCACTGGGAACAGAGACGGTGACAGAGAAAAGCACAACCGGCCCCGCTGGTCACGACGCTCACCCGCGTGAGGGCTCGGGGCGGCCGAGCCCTGATGACCAGCGGGCCCGTGGCCGGGCTGGACGCTGCTGTGAGGCCGCTTGCCCACCTGTTTGCGGCCTGTTTGGCCATCGTGGGGAAGGGGACACGGGACACTGTCAGGGACGTGCCTGTGTCACGGTCTCCAAGGCTCTGAACCCTGAGTCCATGAGACGGAGTCGGAGGCCTCGCCGGTTGCTGGCAGCTGGGCGCCCTCAGCCCAGCCCCGTCGCCTCTCGGAGCCCCTGGGTGGCCATCTGGAAGGGACGGGCCACATCCACCCCATGACACTCCCCATGCTGAGGGGCCCTGATGCGCTGGGCCCTGGGCCACGCTCCGGGGGATGCAGGGTGGTCCCCGCCCTTGGGAACTCAGGTTTCCAGGGAGGGACGGACATTCGGGTCCCAGGACACCGCCCCTTTGTGGGGCCAATTTTCATCGCACCCCCAAATTCAGCAGGCAGTCCGTGTCCCGGAAACAAGTCCACGTGGGGCGTCCACTCCGAGCCCTGAAGCGGGGGGACACGTGTGGTCCCGGGGACAGGGCCAGCTTCCCCCAGGAAAGGGACCGAAACATTCTCAGCAACTGCTCCGCCGTTTCTCCGCAGGACAGAACGAAGCAGGAGACCCACTCCTCTCGCCGCCAGTCAACACGGGGAACCGCGGCGGGCCCCCCCGCAACCCGAAAGCCCACTCCCTGCAGACTCTGAGGCACGCGGTCCCCCACCTCGCCCCCGTCCTGGTTCACAGTGAGTGGGGCGCCCCTGCTGCCCAGCCGAGCCCGGACATAAACGGACAGAGGCCGTACGCGCCCATCTTGGGCGCTTCAGGAAAGCACGAGGGTCCTCACGCTCAGCGACGGAAGGGGGCCCCCCCCGCATGGCCCTCCCCTGCAAACCGAACGCCTCGCTTCCCGAGACCACCAACCCTCTGGTTCTGAGGAACACCGCCCCGCCGCTGTTGTGCCGGTGTGAGCTGGCGGAAACCGACCGCGCGTCCACGGCTCCGCCCCACGGGCCCCCACGTGGCGTCGCAGCGGAGTGCAGGCGGAGGGAGGGTGCCCGTCCCCAGGCCCCGGTGGGGGCGGCACCACAGGAGCCCCCCCCGCAGCTCTGGACCCTGCTGCCTGGAGACGAGGGGGGGCGGCTGTGAAGTCGACCAGCCCTGCAAGTGTAGAAGGTGCTCCAGTCTGCGGGTCTCAGCTGAACGCGAACCCGCGCAGCCGGCCTGCGCCGGGAGCCGGGCCGCTGCTCTGCGTTCGAAGGGGGCGAGGGGCAAGGCGGCGGGGGGGTGGGGGGGTGGCATCCTTTCCCTTTGACCTTGCGTTCGAAGATGGGGTTCGCTGCCGGGCGAGTGCTGACTTCACGGGGGGGGGGGGGCCGGCCTGACGCAGCATGGCCCCCGGCGAATTCTAAAGCAGCCGCTCTCAACTCTCGGGCACTTGTAACAGCCGGGCCGACTCCGTCCTTCCCGGGAGCCACAGGCACGAGCTCGCGAAGCCAGAGGGCCGCCCGGGACACCTGCGCCCACTGACAGGGCATATCCCCGGGGGTCTTCCCCGCGTTCCCCGAAACGCCGCTTATTCGCGACCACGGAGGGACGCGCAGGGACTTCCTGTCCTGTGTTCCAGAGGCCAAGGCTCAACTCCGGAGGGAGGAGTCGTAGCGGTGACACCCCCCAGAGCAGGGGCTCTTCAACTTGCCCCCCACCTTTGGACGGTGGGCAGCTGCCCGGGAAAGACTGGGGGATGTGACCCACAGAAAGGACCTCGGAGCCCCTCACCTGGCCCTCGTCCCTCGACCCGACAGCGGCGTCCCCAGGGGTGGGCGCGCCCAGGTGCAGACGGCTGACGGGACGCGTCGGGGGGGGGGGACTCCAGCTGCACGTCCCCCGGGGACAAGGAGAGGGCTTCCTGGTCTCAGGGCTGCGGCAGCAGGAAGCTGTCGGAGCCGACCAGGCTGCTCTCCCAAGTGGTCCCCGAATGCCCTCCTCCCGTGTGGAGACAAGGCCGGCGAGGGGATGTCCTCCGAGGGGCTGCCTATTGGTCACGGACCGCCCGCTGAAGGCCACTTGTCCCGCCAGGGAAAGACGGGGGCCTGCGTCCACAGCACTGCTGCTGGGGGGAGTCTGACCGCGGCCCATCTCTCCCCGTAACAGGGGCAGGCGTCCCGGCTGAGCCGCCCCGGGCCCGTGGGAGCGAGGGCCAGCCATCCCCACCCAGAATGTGGGGAGAGACACACAGGGACCAGAGGCCCTGCCCCTGCCCCCGTGCACCTGGCAGCGCCACGGAGCCACCTGGGAGCCCACCGGCGCTGGGTGGACAGGTACCGACGAAACAGGGGCTTGGTTTTAAAATACTTTTGCCAGCGGCCACTCAGCTCCAGTGACCCCATGTGACACTGTGTCTCTGAGTGACCACGATGCCTCAGTACCCACCCTCCGACGCACAGACGCAGCCACCGAACAGGCTGGTCCGGCCCCTGCGGGTGGCCAATGTGGTGAGAGAGAATCTTGCCTCGCTCGCAAGAGCCCGCCGCGAGCCCTGCGGTCTGTGGTGCGCTGCAGGCGGGACCCCGCGAGACCCCAGGCGGCACGCGACCGCGGGAAGCCCCCTGGTGAGGGTCAGCACAGCTCCGGCCCCCACCACCTCCGGAGGCTCCCGGTCCCCGTTCCTGGGGAGCCTGTTCCCCGGGGGCCGGGCGCACTGAGCGAACACCAGCCTGTGGCCAGCCCGCCGCCCTCTCGTCCTGCGTCGACCTTGGGTCTGGCCTCTGCTCGCTGGCGTGGTCTCTTCCCACTACCTGCTTCCTGAGGACAAACACCTGCCGTGTGTCTCCCGTGCCTCCCAAAGGGGCGGTGGCCGGGCGCCCACTGTCAGGGCAGTGACAGCAGCCGCCTGCAGAGGAGCCTCGAGGGATGGAGAGCGGACGTACGCCGGTCCCCCGGCACCAGAGGCCAGTGGGTGGCGTGGCCGGGGCCGGGGGACGTGTCCCTCTGGGGCCAGCACAGGGAGCCGGGAGACAGAACTGTGGGAGCCGCTGGGGGAAGGGGGGGCACGTGCCAGGCGGGGGCCAACCTGATGGGGGGGGCCCTTCGTAAGTCCACAATCGTCCGACCACGATGCTTCGCGCCGGAACCTGGTACGGTGGCAACTGTCATTGGAAAATAAAAAGACAAAAAAGGTCTCACAGCTGTCACATCTGATGTGGATGCACAGGCCCCGCCCCCCGCCCACGCCCACACCCCGCGGGCGACACGCAGGAGGGGTGGTCGGTTCTGGGATTTAACGCTCCTTCCGGCACCCCCCGGGCAGCCCCTCCATCCCCACACGGTTCACTTTGGGCCAGTGACACCGAGGTTGCCTGTGAGAGCCCCGCTGGGGACGCACCCTCAGGAAGGGTCTGACTTGAGGCCCCGTGATGTCACCAGCGAGCGGGCGCACACGCGGGGACGTCCCAGCAGGAGTATAAGATGACCGAGGAGAGTCGAAGTGCCACCAGAAATAGCTCAGGCCCAACCCGGCGATGGTCACTCTGGCACCAGGGTGGATTCCATGATGCCCCGAAAATCCAATTGCAAACTTGCAAATCAAATCAGAAGCAGGTCCAAGGCGCCCACAGGGGACGGAGGAGGGGGCCTGGACGGAAAGGCGGAGGGACACGGCGGACAGGGACCCTGAGCCTGAAAAGCAAGCCCGCCCTGGAGCCAGCCCGCCGCTTTTCCACGGAACGGCTTCCTCCCTGACGCAGGTTCCTGGGTGGCTGGGCCGTCAAGGGCGAATGAAGTAGTTTCCACCCTGAGACCCTCATTCCGATCTTTGTGGAAACCGCCATCGCGCTCAGCCGGGGGCGGGCCAGTGCGGCCAGGGCGTGCTGGCGGGTTGGGCGCAGCCCCGAGAGGCAGCATAAGGTCCCTCCCACACCGGCTCCAGCCCCTCTGCATCCCCACATCCCCACGGGTGTGCAGCCCCCACCGTGGGCTGCTGGCCGGGCACAGGTGAGGGTCGAGTGTGCGTGGCGTGTGCCCAGCTGGGCAGAAGTGTCGCCACAGACAGCGATGCACAGACCTGTCCAGGCCGAATGGGGCACCGGCCCTGCGGCCTCCCCGCCGTGGCAGTCTGGGGGGGGGGGGGGGGGGG
>PVKU01011556.1:7175-42467 GCA_004027475.1 Anoura caudifer | reverse complement strand
CAAAAGGTAGATCCATTTTTAGTTTTCTTAGAAAATTCCATACTGCTTTCCATAGTGGTTGTACCAGTCTGCAATCCCACCAACAGTGCACTAGGGTCCCCTTTTCTCCACGACCTCTCCAACACTTGTTGTTTGTTGCTTTGTTTATGATGGCCATTCTGACAGGTATGAAGTGGTATCTCATTGTGGTTTTAATTTGCATCTCTCTGATAGCAAGAGATATTGAGCATCTTTTCACGTGTCTCTGGATCCTCTGTATGTCCTCCTTGGAGAAGTGTCCAGAACAAGTATACTTTAAAAAATAAAATGTGTATAAAAGTTATGGAAGATACTAGAAATGGAAACTCCAGTAGTAGTATATTTCATGAGAAACATTTTTAAATTGTACATTTAAATTGTAAAATGTACAATTTAAAATTGTACATTTTAAATAGTACATTTCATGAGAAACATCTTTAATAGCTTCATAACATATATTTTCAGTTTTTTAGTAGTTTTCATTTAATTGAGGTGAAATGATAATTTTACATTTTATGTGATAGCTGGCAATAACAATTGCACACATAGCAGTGATGATATTATAGGTTTCATAGTCTGAAAACATAAAGTACCAGAGAAGGAAGTGGTTCATTCATATCAAATTTTTTCTAACTCCACACAAGAAAGTATTTATTATTGTTGTTCATGTACAGATGTCTACATTTTCCTGCCACCACTTCTCCCACCTCACCCACCCCCACCTCCTCTCCTGGATCCTACTCCCCTTTGGCTTGTCCATGTGTCCTTTATACATGTTCCTTGATGACCATCCCCTATTATTCCTCCATTATCCCCCTCCACCTTCCCTCTGGCTACTGTCAGTTTGTTCTTTATTTCAATGTCTCTGGTTATATTTGCTTGCTCGGATGTTTCATTGATTAGGTATCACTTATGGGTGAGATCATGTGGTATTTGTCTTTCACTGCCTGGCTTATTTCGCTTAGCATAATGCTCTCCAGTTCCACCCATGCTGTCATGAAGGGTAGGAGCTCCTTCTTTCTTTGTGCTGAATAGATGAGCATTTTATTCATGTGTCTATGAGCCCTCTGTATGTCCTCCTTGGAGAAGTGTCTGTTAAGATCCTTTGTCAATTTTTTTCAAAGATTTCATTTATTTATTTTCAGAAAATGTAATGAAGGGAGAAAGAGAGAGAAAGAAACATCAATGCATGGCTACCTCTTGTGAGACCCCAGCTGGGGACCTGGCCTGCAACCCAGGCCTGTGCCCTGAGTGGAAATCAAACCAGTGACCCTTTGGTTTGCAGGCCTGCACTCAATCCATTGAGACACACCATCCAGGGCCCTCTCTCCATTTTTTAATTGGATTGTCTGTCTTTCTTGTGTGGAGTTGTATGAGTTCTTTCTATATTTTGGATATCAAATTCATCTCCGAGTTATCACTGGAAATTGTGTTTCTCCACATGGTTGGTTCCCTTTTCATTTTGTTGATGTTTTCTTTAGCCATGAAGAAGTAATCAAATTATTTGTTTCTTCTATATCCCTTGTCCTATGGCATGTATTGGTGAAAATACTGGTGCATGGGATATCCGAAATTTTTCTGAGTATGTTCTCCTCTAACCTTTATGGTGTCATGACATATATTTAAGTTTGTTATCCATCTTGAGTTTATTTCGATGTATGGTGTAAGTTGGTGGTTTCGTTTTTCTTTCTTTCTTTCTTTCTTTCTTTCTTTCTTTCTTTCTTTCTTTCTTTCTTTCTTTCATGAACCTGCCCAGATCTCCCAACATCATTTGTTGAAGTGTCATTTTTTTACTCTATTTTATGTTCCTCCCCTTTGTCAAATATTAACTGATCATATTGACATGGGTTTATTTCTGGGCTCTATATTCTGTTTCATTGTTCCCATTTGAATACCTTTTATTTCTTTTTCTTGCCTGATCACTGTGGCTACAACTTCCAATATTATGGTTTTTTTATTTTATTTTATTGATTATGCTATTACAGTTGTCCCATTTCTCCCCCATCATTCCCCTCCACCCTGCACACCCTCTCCCACCCACATTCCCCCCTTTAGTTCATGTCCGTGTGTCATAAATTCTTTAGCTTCTACTTTTCCCACACTATTCTTGCCCTCCCACTATTTTCTACCCACCATCCACACTACTTATTCTCTGTACATTTTCCCACTCCCCTGGTGCTAACCCTCCATGTGATCTCCATTTCTGTGTTTCTGCTCCTGTTGTAGTGGTTTGCTTAGTTTGCTTTTGTTTTAGGCATGGTTGTTAATATCTGTGAGTTTGCTGTCTTTTTACTGTCTTATTTTTTATCTTCTTTTTCTTAGATAAGTCCCTTTAACATTTCATATAAGGGCTTGGTGATGGTGAACTCCTTTAACTTGACCTTATCTGAGAAGTGCTTTATCTTCCCTTTCATTCTAAATGACAGCTTTGCTGGATAGAGCATTCTTGGATGTAGGTCCTTGACTTTCATGACTTGGAATACTCCAATATTATGTTTAATAAAAGTGGTGAAAGCAGACAAAAGTAGTGAAATATTAGTCTTGTGCCTAATCTTAGGGGGAGAGATTTTAGTTTTTGCCCATTGAGTATGATGTTGGCTGTAGATTCCTCACATACGGCCTTTATTATGTTGAGGAAATCTCCCTCTAGTCCCACTTTGCTGAGTGTTCTTATCATAAACCGGTGCTGTACCTTATCAAATGCTTTTTCCACATCTATTGATATGACCATGTACTTTTTGTCATTCATATTGTTTTGTGATGTATTACATTTATTGATTTGCATATATTGTACCATCCTTGCATTCCTGTAGTGAATCACATATGATCATGGGGCATGATCTTTTTCATGTAATGCTGTATCTAGTTTGCCAATATTTTGTTGAGGATTTTAGCATCAGTGTTCACTGATGATATTGGCCTGCAGTTTTCTTTCTTTGTTGTATCTTTATCTGGTTTTGGAATTAGGATAATGTGGCTGCATAAAAAGAGTTTGTGGGCCCTGGCTGGTGTAGCTCAGTGGATTGAGTATGGGACTGTGAACCAAAGGATGGTGGTTCAATTCCCAGTCAGGGCACATGCCTGGGTTGCAGGCCAGTTCCTGGCAAAGGGCGCACAAGAGGCAACCACATTTGTATTTCTCTCCCTCTCTCCCTCTCTCCTTCCCTTCCCCTCTAAAGATAAATAAATAAAATGTTTTTAAAAAGATGTCAAAGTGGACATTTGAAAAAAAAGAGTTTGTGGCTTATTTCTTGTTGGATTTTTTGGAAGAGTTTGAGAAGAATTGGGGTTAGTTCTTCCATAAATGTTTGCTATTTCTTTAAAGTAAAAACACGGGTAACAAAAACAAAGAAGTGGAACTACATTCGACTAAATACCTGCATAGCAAAGGAAACAGTAAATTGAAAAGGCAACCTACAGAATGTGAAAAAGTATTGCACACCATATATCTGGACACTAAGGGGTTAACATCCAAAGTATATATAAAAAAACTCATACAACTCAATAGCAAAAAAGCAAAGAATCCAATTCAAAATGGGCAAAGGTCCTGATGAGACATCTTTCTAAAGAAGATATACAAATGGCCCATAGGTATACAAAAACAAGTTCAGCATCACTAATTATGGAAATGCAAATCAAAGCCACTATGAGCTATCACTTCACACCTGTTAGGATGGCTATCATCTAAAAGACAAAAGATAACAAATATTTGTTAGACTGTGGAGAAAACAGAACTCTTCCTTATACACTGTTGATGGGAATGTAAAATGGGACAGTAATTATGGGAAGCATTCTGGTGTTTGCTCAAAAAATTAAAATCTGAACTACCACATTATTCAGCAATTCACTTCTTGGCCTGAGATCTGAAGAAACTGAAGCCAGTATCCTGAAGAGATATCTGCACATCCATGCTTATTGCAGTATGCTTTACAATAGGCAAAGGTGCAAGCAACCCAAATACCCATGGACAGATATATATACAATGGAATATTATTCAGCTTTAAAAAGGAAAAAGTTGACACATGCTACCACATGGATGAACCTTGTAGACATTATACTTAGTGAAATAAGTATGTCACAAAAGGACAAATTCCACATGATTCTAACCATGTGAGTTATCTAAATTAATCAAACTCATAAAAACAGAAAGTAGAATGTTGATTGACAGGGGCTGAGAGTAGGGAGAAATGGGGAGTTGTTGATTAATAGATATAAAAAAATTCTGGAGATTGGTTGCACATCAGTGTAACTATACTTAATACCACTGATCTGTGCACTTTAATAAGCATTTAAGATGGTAAACTTTATGTGTATTTTACCACAATGTTGAAGTACTCTTCAACATCAAGACAGTAAGTTTAAATTGTGTTCAGAGATAACACAATATGTTGCTAGCACAACAAGATGATAAAATTGCTTGAACACTTAGTGTTATTCACACTAAGAATTGACACTTTTTTCTGTATTATGCACTATTTTGTTGAATCAAATTACTGCTAAGTCAAAGTTTTAAACAGTAATTAGAATTATCAAGTCATCTCATTTAAAGTAAAAGGTGCCATAGTGAGCCACATTCTCCCATAGAATAACCCACTACCTGAAACGAGCATGGCATGTTATGCACTGCTACTCTTCTTCCTGACCCACAGAATGAATTTTTAAGTGTATTTTATTGATTATGCTATTACACTTTTCCCAATTTCCCCCCTCTATCTCCCCTCCACCCTGCACCCCTCAACCCTCCAGCATCCCCCCTTAGTTAATGTGCATGGGTTGTACATATAAGTTCTTTGAGTCCTCTGTTTCCTATATCATCTTTGAACTCTCCCCATCTATTTAATACCTACCAATTATGTTTCTTATTCCCTGTACCTTTCCCCTCCATTCCTCCCTCCCCTTCCCACTGAAAACCCTCCATGTGATGTCCATTTCTCTGATTCTGTTCCTGTTCTTGTTGTTTGCTTAGATTTTGTTTTCATTGTTTTTCTTTCTTCTAGTTTTTTAGGTTCATTGATTGATAGTTGTATGTTTGTTGTTGGTTTACTCTTCATAGTTTTGATCTTCCTTTTCTTAGATAAGTCCCTTTAACATTTCATATAATAAGGGCTTGGTGATGATGAACTCCTTGAACTTGACCTTATCTGGGAAGCACTTTATCCGCCCTCCCATTCTAAATGATAGCTTTGCTGGATAGAGTAATCTTGGATGTAGGTCCTTGACTTTCAGGACTTCAAATACTTCTTTCCAGCCCCTTCTTTCCTGTAAGGCTTCTTTTAAGAAATCAGCTGATTGCCTTATGGACACTCCTTTGTAGGTAACTCTTTCCTTTCCTCTTGCTGCTTTTAAGATTGTCTCTTTGTCTTTAATCTTGGGTAACTTAATGATGATGTGCCTTGGTGTGTTCCTCTTTGGGCCCAACTTCTTTGGGACTCTCTGGGCTTCCTGAATTTCCTGGAAGTCTATTTCCTTTGCCATTTTGGGGAATTTTTCCTTTATTATTTGTTCAAATAAGTTTTCAATTTCTTGCTGTTGTTCTTCTCCTTCTGGCACCCTTACAACTTGGATATTGGAATGTTTCAGGTTGCCAGAGAGGTTTGTAAGCCTCTCTGCACTTTTTTGAATTCTTGTTTCTTCTTTTTGTTCCACTTGGATGTTTATTTATTCCTTTTGTTCCAAATCATTGATTTGAGTCCTGGTTTCCTTCCTATCACTGTTGGTTCCCTGAATATTTTCTTTTGGTTATCTTTTATTTGTTCTTTCACTTTTTTGACCAAGCTCTATCAGTTCTGTGAGCATTTTGATTACCAGGGCTTTAAATTCTCCATCAGATAAGTTGTCTATCTCCTCATCACTTAGCTCTCTTCCTGAGGTTTTGCTCTGTTCTTTCATTTGGGCTATATTTCTGTCTTGGCACAGCTGATAAGTTGTAATTGGGCAGGGCCTTAGGTATTCACCTGGGTAGGGCAACCCTCTTTGTTGCTCTGCAGCACTGCCTGTGGGGGAGGGGCCAGAGAGGGAACAATGCAGCTCACCTGCTTGTCTCTAGTGTACTTTCCAATGGACTCTCACGTGAGACTGGGAGTTTCTCCCACCACAGCCATTGCTGTAGTCCACAGTCAGCTTTGAGTGCCAGTTTCTCCTTAAGTCAGCTCCGCCCTTGTGGTAGGCCACCTCACAGCTGTTTCTCTCCATCTGCCACCTTACTGGTCTGGTTGTTCTGTTTTACTGTTTATTTAATGCCACAGTCGTCAGAGTTCCATGCAGTTTGATTTTCTGGCACTTCTGGTTGTTTATTGATTGTAGATTGGTTGTTATTCTCCTTTTGGTTGTGTGAGGAAGCGAAAGGTTTCTACCTACACCTCTACCTTGGCAGGAACTTCAGAATGATTTTTTTTTAAATAGCCAATAGGTCAGTGGGAACTAAAAGAAATTTCTGATATGAATCCATGTATACATGGATTAGTATATAATAAAAGAGATGTTTTGGTTCTGTCAGCAAAGGGTATTTTATTTATAAATGATGCTGGGATAATTGTATATTAATGATAGAAACTTAAGCAAGCCTCCTTCTTCATACATTGTACAAAAATAATGTACAGATGGATTTGTGCTTTAAATAAAACAATACAATCATTAGAAGAACATTGGGGGTGATATTTCAAAAACTTTGAATATAAAAGACCTTTATAAAACAGGAGATACAGAAATAACAAGTCAAAAAAGTTGATATATTCAACTCCACTAAATTAATAAATTTTGTACATAAAAAATCACTAACGAGATCCAAGATGGTACAGGAGTATGTAGAAGGTACACTAATCTCCTCACAGAACAAATCTGGAATTATAAATAAATTATAGAGAATTCATGCAGAACAAACAACTGAACCCTAGGTAGAGAGAAGCCTTATAACCATAGACAGATAGAAGATAACACATCACCACAACAATATTGGTAGGGTATGCAGAGGAGGTGTGAGAGCGATGGCTGGGCTCCCACAGTGGCAGCTGAAGTACATGATACAAAATTAATATTCAGAAATCAGTTGCATTTTATATGCCAATACCTAACAGAAAGAAATATTGAGAAACAATCACATTCCCAATTGTTATGAAAATAATAAAATACCTATCAATAAACCTAATCAGGGATGTACAAGTCTGGTACATAGAAAATTATAAGACACTGAAGAAAGAAATTGAAGAAGACACAAATAAGTAGAAGGACAGATGTTCATGGGTAGGAAAGAGTAACATTGTTAAAATGTCCATACTACCCAAAGCAATCTATAGATTAAATGCAATTCCTATCAAGATTCCAATGATGGATTTCACAGAACCAGAACGAATACTTCAAAAATTTGTATGGAACCACAAAAAGCCACACATAGCAACAGTGATCCTAAGAAAAAAGAACAAAGTTGGAGGAATCATGTTACCTAATATCAAACTATAGTATAAGCTCCTAGTAATCAAAACAGCATGGTACCAGCATAAAAAAAGACACAAAGATCAATGCAGGAGAACAAAGATACCAGGAATAAACCCACAACTTTACACTCAATATTTAACAGAGGAAGCAAGCACATACAATGGGTTAAAGATCTTCATTTACAATAGAAGATATTAGGCCCTGACTGGTGTGGCTCAGTGGCTTGAGGGCTGGCCTGAGAACCAAAGGGTTGCCAGTTCAATTCGCAGTCAGGGCACATGCCTGGGTTATGGGCCAGATCCCCAGTAGAGGGTGTGTGAGAGGCAACCACACATTGATGTTTCTCTCCCTCTCTTTCTTCCTCCTTTCCCCTCTGTCTAAAATAAATACATAAATAAATCTTTTAAAAAACTGTTGGGAAATTGGACAGATCATGCAGAAAAATGAAACTAGACCACCTTCTTACACCACGCAGAAGAATAAATTCAAAAGGATCAAACGCTTAAATGTATACCTGAAACCACAAAAATCCTAGAAGAAAATATCATCAGCAAAATCTCAGACATTAATCATTGCAATATTTTATCAGATATATCTCCCCAGGCAAAAGAAAAAATAAACAAATTGGACTTTGTCAAACTAAAAAAAAATTTAGAAGCCACAGAATGGTAGAACACATTTACCAATATATCTGATAATAGGTTAATAGTCAAAAATTATAAAGAACTTACAACACTTAACACCAAATTAAGAAACAACCCAATTAAAAAATAGGCAAAGAAGCTAAATAGATACTTCTCCAAAGAGGACATACAGGTGGCCCATAGACATATGAAAAGATACTCAAGGCCAATAATAATCAGAGAAATGCAAATTAAAACCACAATGAGATACCTCACACATGTTAGACTGGCTATCACCAGTAAATAAACAAACAACAAGTTCTGGCAAGGATGTGGAGAAAAGGGAATCCTTTTGCACTGTTGGTGGGAATGCAGACTGGTGCAGTCACTGTGGAAAGCAGTATGGAGATATTTGAAAAAGTTAAAAATAAATCTGCCTTTCAACTCAACAATCCCATTTCTGGGAATATATCTGAAGGAACCCAAAATACCTTTCAGAAGAACATAAGCACCACTATTCTCATTACAGTTATTTACAATTGCCAAGATATGGAAGCAGCCTAAGTTTCCATCAATAGGTGAGTGGATAAAATAACCATGGGACATTTACACAATGGAATACTACTTCCACAATGGAATACTACCATTAAAAAAGAGAAAATTTTACTCTTTGCAACAGTATGACTGGACCTGGAGAACATTATGCTAAGTGAAAGAACCCAGTCAGAGAGAAACAAATACCATATGATTTCACTCATATGTGGACTCTAATGAACAATTTGAACTAACAAGGAAAATGAGTACAGACTCATAGATGGAGAGCAGGATGACAGCTATTGGGGGGAGGTTAGGGGGTGGAGGGATTGAGCAAAAAGGAAAAGGGACTCATGGACAACAGTGTGGTGATTGCTGGGGGGAGGGAGGTATAAGGGGACTAAATGATAATGGAAAAAATAAAGGATTAAGAAAAATGAAAAAGAAAATCACTAAAGAGACAACCTAAACAGACACAATACACACACACACACACACACACACACACACACACACACACATATTTATATATGACGTATGTGTAAGAGGAAGTTTAATATATCTTGTAACAGTAAATTAAGGAAATGAATAGAACAATGCAAAATGAACAGATAATTCCCAGAAAATACCAATGTCCAATAAATATTTGAAAAATTATTATACTTCATTTTTTGTGATGCAAAATGAAGAATAAAATTTCATTTTAAACAATGAAAGGAAAAAAATCTCCTGCTAGTAAAAACATGGATGGAAAGAGTCATTCACACATGTATATGTGTTTATGTGTGTGTATGGAGGGGTTTTAATAGCTAAACGTTTTTATGAAATAATTATGGTAATGTCTGGTATATTAAGAATACACATATTCTTTTACTCAGAACACTCTCTTTGGGGAATGACTCCTTTGGGAATGAAAACATTAATGCACAAAGATAAATTTACAAAATGTTTATTTTAGCTTCATCTGTATTGTTAAAAAACTGAAACCTCACTGAAGGCTCACTAGAAGGGAAAGTGTTAATTAAATAAAATATGGTACATTCCTGCTATCAATTATCATGCAACTACTGAAAACAATTATATATACAAACGACTTGGATGAACATTCATCATCTAGTGAGAAAAAACAAGTCACAGAGTAAATGATTGCACTTTCATGAAAACAAGCAATAACTACTCGTTTCTACTTTTATAGCACCGTATTCATCAAAGGAATGGAGAAATGACTTTTTCATTATACATTTGATAGTATATATACTTTTGCAATTATATTTTAAAATAAATACAATTAAATTTTTACCACATTTTATAGCATAATACTTTTGCAATTATATTTTAAATAAATACAATTAAATTTTTGATATTTGTCTCTATGTTCTATTTTTTAAATAGAGAACTATATTTACTAAAGTTAACTTCTAGGTACTCTCATCATAGTTCAGCATTTCTCCAATGAAGAGATGTGTTTGGGGTATATGCAAATCATCTGGGAAGGTTTTCTGTCTTTGTATTTTATTTATTTATTTATTTATTTATTTAGTCTTTGTATTTTTAAGAGTTGCCTCTCTCCTTTTCTCACTCCAACCCTTTCAGGAGTAAAGAGTTTAAGTCAGCTGGGCATGAGTATATTTTAAGTTTCACAAGTGTTTTCTGATATGTCCCCATTACCACTCTGCCCCACCACCTGGATGAGGACCACTGAATTTATAGCTACTGAGACCTTGATTGAAGTCAAAATTTATGGCTGGATTTTAACCAAAGAATGTATTTTCCTAAATAAGAAAAGTTATGTCCCACTTATAGGTGAGGTCATATGGTATTTGACTTCCACCATCTGGCTTACATCACCTAGCATAATGTTCTCCAGTTCCATCCATGCTGCCCAAAGGTAGGAGCTCCCTCTTTCTGCTGTGTAGTATTCTACTGTGTAAATGAGTGGATAAAAAAAAACTATGGTACAGCAAGCAAAATATGACCCAAGACATTGAAATTAAGAACAAACTGATGGAAAACAGAGGGCGGGGGGAGAGGGATAATGGGGAAAATAGAGGAAGGTTCATCAAGGAACATGCATAAAGGACACACAGACAAAGCCAAAGGGGATAGGTTTGAGGATAGGAGGTAGGGGTGGGTGGGGGAGGATGCCACAGTGGGTTGAAAATGGAGACAACTTGAACAACAATTTTTTTAAAAAAAAGAAAAGTCATGTCTTATTTTTTTGGAAAGTGGAGTAATTCTCTTCAGGAAAAGAATGCCTTACAGTTTCCACAAATTTGTTTTGTAATTTTGTTCTCCACAGGAGAACAAATACCCATATGGTATTTTAAAAATCATTATAGGAGAAATACTTTTTAAGAATTAACCAAATAAATCATAGGAATTTTTTCTGTATATTTTCTTGGTAAAGTTACCTTCAACACTTCTCATCACTTAATAGTTGGTACCATATGAAAACAGACCTCTGACTCTCTTGTAGAGTTTATAGTCTCTTCATTGTTGATTCTTACCAATCTTTTACTCACCACTTCCTTTGTACTCTTCCTGCCTTCTGACCTGAATGAACATCCCATCCTGCCTATTTACAGCCTCTCCTCATGCAACTCAAATGAAGTCAGGCTTGCTGTTTCATGATGCTTTTCAACATCTGATCTTTTCCCTTTCCCACTGACTATGGTTCATACTTACCTACCTAACTACCTTGGTTCTAGGTGCATTGTGAAATATACCCTGACCATTCAAGCAAGTTTCTGAAGTCTTCTCAAGCTAGATATCTTACACACCCACCTTTACTGGATTGGTCCCAGAACCAAAACTAGTGTCTAAACAAACATGACATTTGTGTGGCTTAGAGTTGGTGGCCTGTGTTAGTAACTCTGAAAAAGAGGAACTAGAACTTCTCTTACCACTAGATCTTATGACTATCAATTCCTGTCCAGATAAGGAGCAATTAATTACATCTAAGAGCAATTTTCTCAGGAAGGAAAGGGCCCATATAGCCTGCACAATTCCATGCAAATTTGGCTCACACTGCAGATAGAAGCATGTATTTTTAGGAATGAATAAGTCAAGTTTAGGTGAAGAAGGAAAGAAAAAAGGTTAAAAGGATTTGGAGTTAGGGAAGAGCCTTAGAAGATCAGGAGAATCCTTCCTTCTTTAGGGTGAGTGATGGATTTGGTGGTCAGAGATTACCTCTCACGGCAGCTAACTAAAGGAGAGGAAGCCAAACTTCAGAGAACAAAATAGAGCACAGGAGTTCAACTGGTCCTCCAGGTGTCATCATGAAGTCAAAGGAAGAAGGAACTTGCCAACCAGCAATGGTGACTTTAAGTCCTCTGGAAGTTTCTTTGTTTTCTGTGGTTCTTGCATGCATTAGCCCTGCTGTGTGCTCTGGGGTTTCTTTCCCTGGCTGATCCAGAGTGAAGGCCTTGAAGCAGGGTGGTGAGTGTGTGAGCTGTCTGGAGCCCAGGAAGGGAGAAGTTGGGGTGGCAGCGGCCCCCTCGGTAGCCATACTTCTGAGGAAGCAGTCCTGAAGAGCAGAGTAGAAGATGGCAGCTATGAAGAGGGAAGGAAGCATGGTGATGTGACTTAACCAAAGTGAGGGAAGGACAGCATGGGGGACCAGCTGGTTCTAAGAGGGGCCTGGGATACTGAGTGGAATAAAGGCTTCCAGGGTGTCCAAGCCAGGCCTTGATGGCCAAGAAGAGGTGAAGGGATCCAAGAGGCCTCTGTTGTGGAGGACCCTGTCCTCTGAAACCAGGAGGGGCCTAATTGCCACCAAAAAGTTCCCATCAGTGCAGTTCCACCCAGTGTTGTGCCTTTGTGAGCAGAGAAGAAAATGCTGGAGCCCCTCCTGCAGTCTCTTTGGATACAAGGTTATGACTCAGTGGGAGGATTCTCCAGCTGGGAGCCAGCCTCTCTCTGGGACACAGCTTCTTGACCTTCCAGCAATGATTCTAAATTCTGTGTGTCACAAAACTTAATATGGACCTGATGACAGGTATGAGAAAATTCACCAGAATTGCTTTTATATACGATTCAATGGTTTTTTTCACATAACTTCATGCCCTTCCCACGGACCCCCAAATTAAGAATGCTGCTCCAGACTCATAGATACAAAGAACAGACTGACAACTGTCAGAAGGAAAGGGGTTGAGAAGCTGGGTGAAAAAGATGAAGGGATTAAGAAAAACACTCATAAACAGAAACAAGAGTATAGTGATTACCAGAGGGAAAGGAGGGTGGGGAAAGCTAGAAGAGGGTAAAGGTAGAAGAAGGTAAAGGGGGTATGCATGGTGACAGAAGACTTGACTTTGGGCCCTGGCCAGGTAATTCAGTTGCTACAGCATCATACCGATATTTCAAGGTTTCAGGTTTGATTCCTGCTCAAGGCACATCCATCAATCAACCAATGAGTGTGTAAAGTGGAATGATTGATATCTCTCTTCTTCCTTTCTTTCTCTAATACTAATAAATTTAAAAATTTTTTAAAAGATGACTTTGGGTGGTGAACACAATGCAATATACAGATGATGTATTATAAAATTGTACCCTGGAAACCTATATCATTTTATTAACCGATGCCATCCAAATTGAATTCAATTAAACAAAACAAAACAAAACAAAAACCTGCTCTATTGTCTCCTAACCTGCACAGTAGGCATTGTGTGTCTTGTGCTCCTATGACCACTAGATGGCGACAGAGACCGAGCAGGACACCTTGCTTTCTCGTCCAGGGCCAATAATAACCTTTTCATAGGCCAAGTTTGTTCTCATCCAATGGGTGAAATGACCGCTCAGGACAAACCACTGCCCCATATCTTCCTCTCATCTCTCTCACACATTTTTTTTTTTTTTTAGTAAATGGAAGCTGAAAACAAATTCCTGCTCACCCGTGGGCAGGAACCTTTGCAATTCTCTCCCCTCCTTGATTACACAGTATTGAAAGAATATTTCCTCCAATAAAATGGGTTAGGATAGGTGCTGCAAATATAGCTGTCTTTAGCTGCCCCATGCTCCCTGTATCTACTGCATCCCTTCTTCATGTGATAGAGAACAGAGTGGGGGGCAGGTTCTTCCTTGACACAGCAGAACTCAACCAACAAATAGGAATACTGTAGGACTTTGAGCTAGTTAGTTACTTAACCTCTCTGTGCCAACAATGAGGAGGGAGTATATTAGTGCCTCCTTCAATGGGTTATTAGTATGAGAGTAAAATAAATATTTCTAAAACACTTATGACAGTACCTGACACATATTATACATTCAATACATGTTAGCTATTTTCATTTGTCTTCTTTGAAAATCATAGTAACATCTCAGTTATTGTCTCCCTTTTTTGCCTTTTGCATTTAAAGCTGTTAGTTTTTGACTGTGGACTTTTTATCTGGCTTCATCACGTATGTCTAGCAGTTAGTTCCTAACTGGTCTTTGGTCCTATTTTTTCTAGAAAGCCCAGGGGTTGGTGTCATTGCTGTTATGCTCTGGGTAGAGACAGTGCTGACAGTGTATTACTTGTGTTCCAGTGTTCTCTGGGAATGTATGATAAAAAGGAGAAACTCCCTCAACTTGCATATTTAAAACAATCCCCTATGATGTAAATATTTGATCCTGGGTGCAGAGTGTAAGGCCCATCCTTAGTTTTAAAATGCTGTTCTTGGGACTCTAGTTAAGCTTCCACTTGCTAGGTATGGTGCCCTACCCAGGCAAATACACAGTTCTGTTTGAGAATTTCCACAGTTCCCAGGAGCCCTCACTCAACTATTTTTCTACTCCCCAAATCAGAATTGTCTTAAATGTTCTGTATGTTGACTATGTTCACTTATTCATGATCCTAGTTGAACCACAGGTATAGGAGAACTGGAATGAAGGTGGTCCCATATGTGCAGAGCTTCAGTACAGAATTAGGTACTTTCCTCCAAAAGCCAATCTGCAGGCCCATTGGAGAGCTCATTAAACTAAAAGTTTTCAACTGTGTTGCATAATCAACCAGGTGTGTCTATGTAATAACTTGTCTGCTTATAAATTAAGTATAAATTCAAAAACAAAATAGAACTAGGTGTTCCTAATAAATGTATCTAAAAATAATTTCTGTGAATAGAAGAACAAGTCCTTGTACTAGGAAGGTGCTTGCAAAGATAAGACTTACCAAATAGTGTAAAATCAGGTTGGGCCATTACATTTGCATCCCTCAATGTCTGAAGCCACCTTCCAAAAATCCATGGCACACTTTCAGATTTTTGTCATAATAGTTGAGGTAATTCATAGCAACCTTCTCTTTGAGAACAAACTTTTTAAAACAATTTTTAATTTATTTTTAGACAGAGGGGAAGGGAGGGAGAAAGAGAGGAAGAGAAACATCAATGTGTGGTTGCCTCTCTCACACACCCCTACTGGGGAACTGGCCTGCAACCCAGGTATGTGCCTTGACTGGGAATCTAACCAGTGACACTTTGGTTCACAGAACGGTGCTCGATCCACTGAACCACACCAGCCAGTGTTGAAAACAACTTTAAAAAACCTGGATAAAATTTAAACAATAACTTTTTTAAACAATTGAAAAGTTAAAAAGGAACTAAAGTGTTACTTGGCTAGAATATGGGGAAAATGAAGACCTAGGAAGATCAATGAGGACTGGAGACCACTTTTGCTGTGTGAATATTTTCCCTATCAAAAAATAGCTTTGACAACTTCGTAGGACAAAACAAATACAAACTAAAGGTCAAGATATATATGCAGGGAATCCCAAACTTTAAAATTTAGTGTTGTCCCCAACTGAGAGTATCCTCAATAATCAGCCAAATATTTCATTTGACAAAGGCAAATGAAGATCCTCTCTAGAGGAATGTGACTCCTTCCTTACCTAAAGTTATTGCTACAAATAATTGTTAAAGTATGATGCCCAAAATTACCAAGCACATAAACAAAAAGGCTCCAAAGTAAGGGACAAGCACAAAAGCAGATGAAAAAGAGACACACAACATTTTAGTTAATGGAATTATTAGACCTAGACCATAAAAATGACTATGTTTATCATGTTTAAAGATATAAAAAAGGAAATTCCACTTCTGGTAAGTGTAGAAGCAAAGACCAATTTACTCTCATACTTGAATAACCACAAACAACAAATAAATGAAACAATGGTTATCATGACACTGGACATGAGGTTACACAGGGTAGTGCCCCTTAAAGATGGATAACAAGCAATGTATTCCCACAATCATCCCAGCTTACTGCCTTAAAAGAGTTTTCAGGTCTTATCAGTAGGGCCTAGTGGACTCCCCAATTTGCATAGATGACAAAGAGTGTTAGGAAGAATGTAGTGACTGAAATTTGCTAGCAGAGCACCAGGCAGGGGGATTGCATAAAGGGAAAACTTAGAAGATCAGCGAGGATATATATGTGTGGTGTATGAAATTACCCAAGGCTAGGGAAAATGTTATGGAAAAGGACAAGAGAGAACTGCACCCAGCACTCACACAGGGCTAAGAATAGAACCTATTTCTGCCTGCCAGACTTGAAACTATCAAAATTCAGAAGGATTGGATAGAATACTCAGAAAGTTCTTGCCTTAGTTGTGAGGAATAATTACTTATGCACTAAATATGATTGTGGTGCTACCTAAAAAATTCAAAAAATCAAACTGTTTCCAAAAAACCTAAACTGTATTCCAGTAAAAATGTTAAAAATATATAGAGAAATACAATAATATCCAGTATCCAATAAGTAAAAGTCACAATATCTGATATCCAATAAAATGTTATAGGCATAAAAAGAATCAGGTCAATAGGACCCATAATAAGTGAGAAACCAGTAGAAATTGACCTTAATCTGACAGATATTTTAATCTTGGGGAAAAAAGAAATTGAAACAACTATTATAACTGTACATCTGTGTTCAAAATGATAAAAAGACATTCAAGATATTAAAACCCAAATGAAAATTTTATAAATGACTTCTGATTTCAAAGCACTTGTAGTCATAGAATACACTTGATATGATTTCAATCTTCTTAAATTTGTTGAACCTAGTTTTGTGAACCAACATATGCTCTATCCTTGAGAATGTTCCATGTGTCCTGGAGAAGAAATTTTGCTTTCAAATTAGAAATCAACTGCAAAAGGGAAGTAAAGAACCCCACAAATAGGTGAAGATTTAAAAAAAATACTACTAAAATTGGTAAGAAAAAGAGATAAAAAGTGAAATCAAAAGATATATAGAAATTTGGGGTTTGGCAAGATGTTGGAGGATTGAATGGAAGCCACAATAACCTCCTCCCAGGACCAATCTAGAATTACAATTAAATTGTGAAGGAGTCACCCAGAACAAACACCTGAAAAATAGTGAGAGAGAAGTCTTATAACCTCGAACAGACAGAAGAATCATCTGCAGCACAAACTGTCTGGTAAGGAGTGTGGTAGAGACTAGAGAAGGCTGGCTGGGCACCCACAAGCAGCAGCTAAATTGCTGGTGGGATAATTGAGCAGCTGGTTGGATCACCCTGAGAAGCTTGGGGTCTAAACCTGAAGCTAGGATCCCCAGACTTGAGCACCAGAGCCCAAAAGGTGCACAGATAACAACCAGCAATGAAAAGTGGCAGGGTTGCTCTCTGCCAGAGACAGATGAATGGAGATGCAAAGAGCTATTTAAAGGTCCAACACACAACCAAATTTTCATTTGCAGCAACTTACCTGGGGCTCTGGCAATGGCAGGGTCAGAGTGGATTGATGACTCCTGAGGAGAGACTAGGGAAAGAGGCTTTGGGGAAAGAACTGACAGAGGTGCCCCCTGGATCCCAGTGCAGAGTCATCACCCATATGGCATCAGCCATCATGTTCAGGCAGAGCACTCCCCTCCAAGCAGCAGTAGCCCAAGGGTAAATAATAACCCCAGTCCCAGGAGAGATTCTGCCCTGACCTATGGGATTTAAGCCTACTGGCTGAGTGCAAAGTGACTGGATTAACAACTGAAGGAGATAGCCAAAGACAATAGATCCCTGCCTAAGGTCAGTAGGGGTCAATATCTCACATCACCAGAGGCAGATCCAGAAAGAAAAAAAAGTAGTAAATGATAGAGGCTACAAGAAAAATCCACTGTGGATTTCTCCAATATTAGTGATATTTTCTTGCCTGCATAGCTTTTTCACATTCATTTCTTGTCCAGCAAGTTGGTGCATATGAGTCACTAAAATTTACACTATAGTTTATTTTTCACCTTTCTTATAATAATCTAAATATCTTTACACCCTTATCAATACTGGTTCACTTGCCATTGATAGTGTGATTGCAGGGCGGGGGAGAGATTTTTGTGATGTGGGCTTGTTCCCTGGGTTTTGTGGTTTTGTTCTGGCAGTACCTGCACAACAGCGTACAAGACATGGTGGGCTGAGTAACTCTCAGTCTACCAGCTGAAGGGAAGGACCCACCAAAGAATGACCCAACAACAATCAAAACTAATTATACCCAGAGAGCCAACATAAAAGCATCCCAAGAGCACCAAGTTGAGGAGATCAAGGAAACTGCATCACTGAATCTCACAGGTCTCCTACCACAGAGGATCACACAACAAACTCAGGGAGTCAGAACAGATCAATTTAAGGAACAGAGGATAACAAGAAGAGTCTCAGAAACAATGGGAAAACAAAGTAACCAACCCCAAACAAAAGGAAAGGCGGAATCTTCAGAAAGAATGCTAAATGAAATAGAGGCCACTCAACTATCTGATATTGAGTTCAAAACAATGAACTCAATAAGTAAATAAGGAAAGTCAATGAGCTCACTGAGAGTTACAAAAAACAAAAGGGAAACTTTGAGGTACTTACTGCTATATCAACATCAAAAAGGAAATACAATCAACAAGAGCCGAGAGGATATGAAGAATATAGTTTTTGAATTGAAGAGCACAGTAGAAAGAATAAAAAGCAGATTAGATGAAGCAGAGGATCGATGTTGTGAGCTGCAGAAAAAGGTAGAAAAAAATCTCCCAGAATAAGCAAGGAAAAAAAAAAGACACAAAAGGAATGAAGAGGGGTTAAAGGAACTGCAGGAAAACATGAAAGGTAATCTGGATAACAGGGATACCAGAAGAAGAAGAAGAAAAGCAAGGGATATGAAACATGTTTGAAAAAGTAATGATAGAAAACTTCCCTAATATGATGACAGAAAAAGTCACACAAATCCAGGAAGCATAAAGGGCTCCAATCAAGAGGAACCCAAAGAAGCCCACTCCAAGAAACATCATAATTAAAATGGCAAAATTACAAGACAAAGTGAGAATCTTAAAGGCAGCAAGGGAGGAACAGGAATTAACATACAAAGGAGCCCCAATAAGGCTAGCAGCTGACTTCCCAATGAAAATGCTATAAGCCACAAGGGAATGGCAAGAAACATTCCAAGTAATGAAAAACAAAGGCCTACGACCAAGACTACTTTATCCAGCCAGGCTCTCAATTAAAATGGAAGGTCAAATGAGAAGCTTCCCACAAAAAAGAAGGATAAAAGAATACATCTCTACCAAACCGGTACTACAAGAGATGCTAAGGGACTGCTTCAAGAAGATAAAGAAAAAGAGTGAGAGAGAGAGGAACACAGGTACAAAAGGAAAAAAATGGCAATGAATAAGTACCTATGAAAAATAATCTTAAATGTAAATGCATTAAATGCTCCAATCAAAAGACATAGGGTAGCTGAATAGACAAGAAATCAGGACTCACACATAGGCTTCCTACAGAGACCCACCTCGGAACAAAAGACATATATTGCCTGAAAGTGAAGCATTGGAAAACAATATTCCAAGCAAATGGACAGGAAAAAAAAGCTGGGGTAGCAATACTTATATCAGACAAAACAGACTTCAAAATAAAGGACATAAAAAGAGACACAGAAGGACACTTCATAATACTCAAGAGAAGAATCCATCAAGAATACATAAACATTATAATAATATATGCACCCAAGATAGGAGCACCAAAATATGTAAGGAAAATCTTGGAAGATGTCAAGAAATATATGGCAGGAAGACAATTATAGTAGGGATTTTAATACCCCACTCTCAAAAATGGTTAGATCCTCCAAACAAAATATCAAACAAGATATTGGGGTACTGAACCAGCTTTAGATCAAATGGACTTACCTAATATATATAGAACATTTATTACCACAGAAGGAGAATACACATTCTTTTCAAATGCACATGGAAAATTTTCAAAGATAGACCACATGATAGGACACAAAACAAGCCTCAACATATTCAAGAAAATTGAAATCATATCAAGCATCTTCTCACACCACAGTGGCCTGAAACTAGAAACCAACCTCAAGGGAAAAACTTGAAAACACTCAAATTAATGGAGATTGAATAGTGTGCTATTAAACAATGAATGAGTCAATAATGAGATCAAGGAAGAAATCAAAAAGTTTCTGGAAACAATAAAAATGAACTCACAGTAGTCTAAAACCTATGGGACATAGTGAAGGCAGCCCTGAGAGGGAAGTTCATAGTGATACAGGACTACCTAAAAAAAGACAGAAGCATTTCAATAAAAAACAACCTAACCCTACACCTACAAGAACTAAAAGAACAACAACAAAGACAGTCCCGAGCAAGTAGAAGGAAGGAAATAACCAACATCAGAGAAGAATTAAACAATATAGAGACTAAAAGAACAATCCAGGGATCAATAAATACAGGAGCTTCTTCTTCAAAAGATAAGCAAAATCCAGGAGCCTTTAAGCAGGATCATCAAGAACAAAAGAAGGATGACCCAAATAAACACAATCAGAAATGCAAGAGGAGAGATTACAGCTGATACCACAGAAATACAAAGGATTGTAAGAAATTACTTTGAGGAAGTATGTGCCAAAGAATTTGAAAACCTAGGTGAAATGGACAAATTTCTAGAAAAATAAAATCTTCCAAAAACAGAATGAAGAACAAGCAGAAAGCCTGAACAGACCAATAACAGCAGATAAAATTGAAGCAGTAATCAAAAAACTCTCGACACACAAAAGCAGTAGACTGGAGAGTTTCACAGGAGAATTTTACAAAATATTTAAGGAAGAGTTAACTGCTATCATTCACAGACTATTCCAAAAAATCCAAGAAGATGGAAAACTCCCAAACTCTTTTTACAAAGCAAGCACCTTCTTAATCCCAAAAGCAGACAAAGACACAAAGAAAGAAAACTATAGGCCAATATCACTGGTAAACATAGAAATTAAAACCTTCAACAAAATATTGGCAAACCATATCCAGCAATACATTGAAAAAAATCATACACCATGATCAAGTGGGGTTCATCCCAGGGATGCAAGTATGATACCATATTTGCAAATCAATAAACATAACATATCATGTAAGCAAAAGGAAAAGCAAAACTTACATGATCATATCAACAGATGCAGAAAAAACACTTGATAAGTTACATCACCCATTTATGATAAAAACATTCAGAAAAGTGGGAGTAGAGGGAGCATTCCTCAACATCATGAAGACCATATAAGAGAGATCTACAGTAAACCTAATATTCAATGGGCAAAAACTAAAAACTTTCCCACTATGATTAGCAACAACACCAGGATGTCCACTTTTACCACTTCTATCCAACATAGTATTGAAAGTCCTAGCCACAGCAATCAGGCAAAAAAAAAAAAAAAAGAAAGAAAGAAAAGGCATGCAAATTGGAAAGGAGGAAACAAAACAGTCATTGTTTTCTATCATGATGACATGATAGCATACATAGAAAATCCTATAGACTTCACAAAAAAACTACCCAATCTAATAAGTGAATTTGGCAAAACAGTGGGATACAAAGTCAATATTCAGAAATCAAAGGCATTTTTGTGCACCAACAATGAAATATCAGAAACAGAAATCAGGGGAAAAAGCCTATTTGCTATAGTAACAAGAAAAATAAAATACCTACTAATAAACCTAACCAAGGAGGTAAAAGACCTATACTCAGAAAATTACACAACTCTGAAGACAGATATTAAGGATGACACAAACAAATGGAAGCATGTACCATGTTCACAGATTAGAAGACTTAACATCATTAAAATGTATGTAGTACCCAAAGCAATTTATTGATTGAACACAATCCCTTTTAAAGTAACAATGACATATTTCACAGAGATAGAAAAAGCATTTCAAAAATGTATATAGATCCATAAATGAGCCCGAATACCCTCAGCAATTTTGAGAAAGAAGAACAAAGTAGGAGAGACCACCATACCTGATATCACACTGTATTACAAGGGTGCTGTAATCAAAACAGCCTGGTACTGGCATAAGAACAGAACACAGACCAGTGGAATAGAAGAGAGGGCTCAGAAATAAACCCATGTCTCTATGGTCAATTAATATTTGACAAAGGGGGCAGAAGCATAAAATGGAGTAAAAATAGCATCTTCAAAATATGTTGTTGGGAGATATGGACATCTACATGCAAAATAAAATGAAATTTGATCACCATCTTACACCACATACAAAAAATAAAGTCAGTATGGATAAAAGACTTAAATACAAGTTGCTATACCATAAAAGTCCTACAGGAGAACATACACAAGAAAATATCTGATATTTCATGCAGAAATATTTTCATTGATATGTCCCCTAGAGCAAGGGACATAAAGGAAAGAACAAACAAATGGAATTTCATCAAAATTAAAAGCTTCTGCACAGCTGAAGAAAACATAAGCAAAATGAAAATGGAACCAACCACAAGGGGAAATATATTTGCTGTTGAAACACTGGGCAAGGGTTTGAACTTCAAAATATATAAAGAACTCACACAACTCCACTCCAGAAAGACAAAAAATCCAATTAAAAAGTAGGCAAAGGAAATGAACAGACATTTCTCCAAGGAGGACACACAGAGGGCCTACAGATGTATGAAAGGATGCTCAGAAACACTAGCCATCAGAGAGATGCAAATTAAAGCCACAATGAGATATTACCTCACACCGGTCAGATGGCCATCATAACCAAATCAACAAACAACAAGTGCTGATTAGGTTTTGGAGAGAAGGCAACCCTAGTACACTGTTGGTGGGAATGCAGACTGGTACAGCCACTGTGGAAAACAGTATAGAACTTCCTCAGAAAACTAAAAATACTGCCTTTTGACTTGGCAATTCCACTGCTGAGACTCTGCCCTAAGAATGCTGAAAGCACCAATTCTAAAGAAGCAGTGCATCCCATTGTAAAACAATTTACAATAACCAACATAAGCACCCATCAGTAATTTAGTAGAAGAAAAAACTGGTACATTTACACAATGGAGTACTGCACGGCAGAAAGAAAGAAGGAGCTCCTACCCTTCAAGACAGCATAGATGGAACTGGAAAGCATTATGCTAAGTGAAATAAGCCAGACAGTGAAAGACAAATACCATATGATGTCACCTATAAGTGGAACCTAATCAACAAAACAAACAAGCAAGCAAAATATAACCAGAGACATTGAAACTAAGAACAAACTGACAGTAACCAGAGGGGAGGTGGGATGGGAAATGGGGTAGAAGATGGAAAGGTTGTCAGGAACATGTATAAAGGACACATGGACAAAGCCAAAGAGGGTAGGATTGAGGGGGGTGGGGATGGCTGGTATGGGAGGGACTGGTGGGGGGAAAATGGAGACAACTGTACTTAAACAACAATAAAAAAGAAGGAAAAGGAAAAAAGATATAGAGAGACAAATGAGAATGACAATATGACATATCAAAAGTCTTAGGATGCAGGACTTCCAGCCAAGTTGGAGGCGTAGGTAGATACACTTTGCCTCCTTGCATAACCAAAAGAAGGACAACAAATTTCAAATAAAAAATAACCAGAACTCCCAGAAAATTGAACTGTATGGAAGTCTGACAAACAAGGAGTTAGAGAATAAACATTCATGCAGACTGGTAGGAGGGGTGCAGAAGGGCAGCCTGGGAGGCAGTAACATGGTTCCTGGAGGACTGGTCAGCCAAGGCGGTGGCTGACAGACTGGGTGGTTCCACATTTGTGTGCGGATAAACCAGGAGGAACAACTAGGGAGTGAGACAGACCATGCAACCCTGGGTTCCACTGAGGGGAAATAAAACCTCAAAACCTCTTACTGAAAAAACCTGTGGGGGTTGAGGTGGCAGGAGAAACTCCCAGCCCCATAGGAGAGTTTGTTGGAGAGTTTGTTGGAGGGTCCTAGAACATATGCAAAACAAACCACCTAGGAATCAGCACCAGAAGGGCCCGATTTGCTTATGGGCGTAGCAGGAAGTGACTGAAAGACAGCTAAGAGCTGAGCAAGCAGCATTTTTCCCTCTCAAACCCCTCCTCCACATACAGTGCCACAACTCAGTGACTTAAATATAAGTCCTGACACCATAAAGGTCCTACAGGAGAAGCCAACAAACTTACATGTATGACCCATGGACATGAACTAAGGTGGGGGAATGATGGTGGGAGGGCAGGTACAGGGTGGAAGGGGAATAAAGGGAAGAAAAAATAGGACAACTGTAATAGCATAATCTATAATATATATTTTAAAAATATATCTTAAATATGTTCTGGGATGCAGTAAAAACAGTAATGAGGGAAGTTTATATCATTAAAGGCCTTTCTCCAGAAACAAAAGAAGTCCCAACTAAACAACCTGATATTATGTTCTAAAGAACTAGAAAAAAAGAGCAAAAGCAACCTAAAGTCAGTAAAAGAAAGGAAATAATAAATATTAGAGCAAAATTTAATAGAGAACAAAAATACTATACAAAAAAATTGTACAACACAGAGTTGGCTCTTTGAAAAGATTAATAAAATTGAAAAATTTCTGGCTATGCTCTCCAAGGACAAAAGAGAAAAGACGCATAAACCAAATCCAAAATGAAGAAGTTACCACAGACATCACAGAAATACAAAGGATCATACTAGAATATGATGGAAGACTATATAATACCAAATTCAACAACCTAGAAGAAATGGATCAGTTCCTAGAAATGTATTATCCTAGACTGAATCATGAAGAATTGGAAAATCTAAATAGACTGATCAAGAGTGAGGAAATTGAAACAACTATCAAAACCTCCCTTGAATAAAAGTTCAGGACCAGATGGCTTCATGAGTGAATTCTACCAAATATTGAAAGAAGAGTTGATACGTATCCTTCTCAAATTCTTCCAAAAATTTGAAGAGGCAATATTTCTTAACATATTTTATGAGGCCAACATAACCCTCATACCAGAACCTGGAAAGGACAACACAAAAGAGAAAACTACAGACCAGTATCTCTGATGAATATAGATGCAAAAATCCTAAACAAAATAGTAGCAAATGGAACACAATATATTAAAAATAATACATCATAATCAAGTGGGGTTCATTCCATGGGCACAAGGATGGCTCAACATATGAAAGTCAATGTGGTACACCACATTAGCAAAATAAAGAATAAAAAATCACATAATCATATCAATAATGCGGAAAAAGCATTTGATGAGACACAGCATCCATTTGTGATTAAAACATTCAATAAAATGGGTATAGATGGAAAGCATCTCAACATAATAAAGACCATATGTGATAAACCTTAAGATGATACCATACTTAAAGGTGAAAAACTGAAAGCTTTTCTGCTAAAATGAAGAACAAGACAAGGATATCCACTCTTACAATTATTCAATGTGGTTCTGGGAGACTTGGAGCAATCAAGTAAGAGAAAGAAAGAAAAAGGTATACAAATTGGGAATGAAGAAGCAAAAGTGTCTCTGGTTATATTCTCCTTGCTTGTTTATTTTGTTAATTAGGTTCCACTTACAGGTGAGATCAGACAGCAGGGGGAAGAAGGGGAAAGGTTGTCAAGGAACATGTATGAAGGACCCATGGACAAAGCCAAAGGGGTGAAGGATTGGGTGAGGGAGAGTAGTGGGAAGAAAATGGAGACAACTGTGCTTGAATAACAATAAAAAAAGAAGTAAAAGTGTCTTTTTTTTTGCAGAAGACATGATACTATATATGGAAACCTCAAAGAGACCACCAAAAAACTATTGGAACACTAAACAATTACAGTAAAGTTTCAGGATGCAAAATCAATGCACAAAAACCCACTGCATTCCTACGAACTAACAATGAAACTTCAGAAAAATAAATTTTAAAAAACAAAATCCTTTTGCAATTGCAGCAAGAATAAAATAACTAGGAATAAACTTAACAAAGGATGTGAAGAACCTATATGCTTGAAACCACAAATCATTATTAAAAGATTGAAAAAGAAACAATGCAATTGAAAGATAATCTATGTTCATGGATTAGAGGAATCAACATAGTTACAATGTCCATATACTACTCAGCCATAAAAAAAGAAGAAAAATTTACCCTTTGTGACACCATGGATGGACATGGAAAACATTATGCTAAGTGAAATAAGCCAGTCAGAGAAAGACAAATACCTGCGATTTCACTCTATGCGGACTCTAATGAACAAACTGAGCTAACAAACGAAATAGAGACAGACTTATAAAGAGCAGACTGACAGCTCTGCAGGATGGTGGAGGTGGAGGGATCAAGCAAAAAATAAAAAATAAAAAGAGGAAGAACTCATAAAAATACAATAAAATAGAATGAAATGTCCATATCACCCAAAACAATGTACATATTGAATGCAACTCCCCGCCAAAAAATTTCAATGTCATTTTTTAGAGAAATAAAACAAACAAAAAATCATATTTGTATGGAACCACAAAAGCTCCCGAATAGCCAAAGCAATTGCTTCAAAGCAATTTTGAGATGAATTTTGAGCAATTCATCTCAAAAAGATGAAGTTGGAGGTATCACGGTACCTGACTTCAAATTATACTACAGAGCAAGGATAAGCAAAACAGCATAGTATTGTCAGAAAAATGGATACACAGACCAAAGGAACACAATTAAATGCCCAGAAATAAAACCACATGTGTATGGCCAAATAATTTTGAACAAATAAGCCAAAAACACACAATGGAGAAAAGAAAGCCTCTTCAATAACTGATGCTGTGAAAATTGGAAAGCCACATGCAAAAGAATGAAACTAGGCTATAGTTTGTACCCATGTACAAAAATTAATTCAAAATGGATCAAAGCCATCAATATAAGAACTGAGTCAATAAATTACATAGAAGAAAATGTAAGTACTAAACTCATGCACCTTGGTCTTAGAGAAGATTTTATGAATTTGACTCCAAAGGCAAGGGAAGTAAAGGCAAATATAAATGAATGGCACTATACCAAACTAAAAAGCTTCTGCACAGAAAAAAAAAAAAAAACAGCAACAAAACAAAAAGGCAACCAACTGAATGGCAGATGATATTTGCAAGCAACAGTTCTGACAAGGAGTTAATATCTAAAATATGTAATAAACTCACACAACTCAACAGCAAACAAACAAACAATTCAGTTAAAAATGGGAAGAGGACCTGAACAGGGACTTCTCTCAAAGACATACAAATGGGCAACAGATATATGAAATCATGCTCAACTTCACTAGCTATTAGGGAAATGTAAATCAAAACTACAATCAGATACCACCTCACACCTGTTAGAATGGCTATTATCAACAAGAGAAATAATAAGTGTTGTAGAGACAGTGCAGAAAAAGGGACTGTCTTTCACTGCTGGTGAAAATGTAAACTGGTACAGTCACTAAGGAAAACAGTATAGAGGTTCCTCAAAAAATTAAGAATAGAGTTGCTATATGACCCATCAATTCCTCTTCTGGGTATCTACCTAAAAAGCTCAAAAACATTTTTTTTTGCAAAGATATATGCATCTCTATGTATCACTACACTATTCATGGTGGCCAACACATGGAGACAACAAAAGTGTCCTTCAATAGATGACTGGATAAAGAAGATGTGGTACATATACACTATGGAATACTACCCAGCCACAAGAAAATATGAAATACTGCCATTTGTTACAACATATATGAACCTCAGGGAATATTATACTAAGCAAAATAAATCAGTCAGAAAACATGAAATACTGTCATTTCTGACAATGTGGATCGATCTTGAGAATACTATGCAAGCAAAATAAGTGAGTCAGAATAACCTAAGAACCATATAAGTTAATTCATATGTGGGATACAAAACTGAAACTCATAGACACAGACAACAGCGTAGTGTTTACAAGAGGGTAGGGGGTAGGGATGGCAGTAAAATGTAAAGTGAGCCAAATATATGGTTCCAGAAGATTATTTGACTTTGGGTGGTGGGCACACAATATAATATGGAATGGTGTATCATAGAAATCTATATTTAAAAATTCCATAAATATAAACTATAATATTTAAAATGATGGCTATGCTGTGTGAGATTAATATCACCTTAGCTATGGCAAAAGATTAGTAAAGACACAGCAATTGAATCTTTCTATCTATCTATCATCTATCTTCTATCAAACCATTAGTTCATACAAACACATTCAATTCCAATCTAACAAAACATGGTCTTATTTAGTATTCCTCTTTTCATTTTGTTAACTACTTTCTCCAATAATGAGAAATCTGGCCTCTGTTATTAACAATATATACACTTTTTTGCTTAATACTTAAATTCACAAAGGGTTTCAGAGCTGATTTTTTTTTGCATTATGAAAAAGGATATTTTATTTTACTTTAATATCATTTGGGGTTTTTTTCTTGAAGGATTAGATTTTATTTTCCTTATTTTTGTTTTTTTTTAACTTTTTTATTGTTATTCAAATACAGTTGTCTCCATTTTCCCCCACCACTCTCCTGACCACAGCCATCCTCACTTTCTATCCTTGATCCTACCCCACCTTGGTTTTGGCCATATGTCCTTTATAGATGTTCCTGAAAACCCTTCCCCCTTTTCTCAAATAAACTTACCTGGGATACCTCCACAAAATTTACTTTTGAAGTAACTACACATAGATAGATAGGTATATAGAATGATAGAATGACAGATATAATAGAAAAAAGATATATGTGTACATCTATTATATGTTTACATATGCATGCAATGATGTACATACATATATATAGATATGCATGTTTCCTAGCTCTGTTCAGGGAGAGACACCACTAGCAATGAGCATACTTAGTGTTCAGATCTTATTTTGAAAGGCCATTCTCTATGACAAGGAATCAAGTTTCTTTGGAGAACTGGCTGATTCCAAGACTGGGACGGGGATAGTACATGAAAATGTTTTAAAATCATGTTAAGAAGAGAAGAAAGTGGTCAAAGAATGATGGACACATGTCAAAATGACAGAGAAGCCACTTAAAGTGGGCAGGAATGGCCAAATCAGGGACAATCTGAGCATCAATATAAATAATAGCAATAAAAGATTATAATCCATTGAAAAAATAAGAATGCTTTTTACTGAAATTAATTGATTAATGTGGAAGAAAGATAAATCTCTCCCTTTTTGATTTTAAGTACTTTTAATATTTTTATGTTTTCCTAGTTCTATTTAAATCACATTTAGTGGTGTAACATTGGTTGATAAAATTATATAGGTTTACAGTGTACAATTCTATGATACATGATCTGTATATTGCATTGTGTGCCCACCACCCAGGGCAAATCTTCTTCCATCACCATATATTTGACCACCTCTTTACCCTTTATGATTCTGCATTGTCCCTGGTAACTACCATACTGTTGTCTGTGTCCATAAGTTTTTGTTTGTTTGTCTTGTTTGTTCATTTATTGCTTTCAGATTTTCAGTTTCATATTCTATTGTACATAAGAGTGAGGTCATTTTGTCCGTGAGTTTTTCTGTCTGACTTGTTTTGCTTAGCATGGTATCCTCAATACCCACCCCTATTGTCACAAATGGCAAATGGCAGTATTTCATCTTTTCTTATGGGTGAGTACTGTTCCATAGTATATATGCACCACATCTTCTTTATCCAATTGACTATCAAAAGACACCTTGGCTGTTTCTTTATCTTGACCACCATGAATATTGCTGCAATGGACATAGGGTACATATCTCTTTGTGAATAAATATATTTTCAAGTTTTCTGGTAGATACCTAGAAGAAGGGTTGCTGAGTCATGTGTTAATCCTATTCTAATATTTTTGAGGAGCCTCTATGTTATTTTCCATAATGGCTGTATCAGTTTACATTCTCAACAGCAGTAGACGAGGGTTAATTTTTCTAGGTAATCTTTCCAACAATTGTTATTGTCTTGCTGATAATAGTCATTCTAACAGGTGTAAGGTAATACCTTATTGTAGTTTTGATTTTTGTTTCTCTAAGAGCTAGTGAGATTGAGCATATTTTCTTATATCTGTTGGACATTTATTTTATTTTTTTATTTTAATTGTTATTCTTGTACAGTTTTCTGTCTTTTACTCCCATCCCAGCCCACCACCCTTGCCCTCCCCACCTCCCTCCCATTTTCAACCCCCCTGGTTTTTGTCCATGTGTCCTTTATACTTGTTGCTCCAAACCCTTCCCCTTTTCCCCTAAAATTTCCTCCCCTCTCCCCTCTGGAGACTATCAGCCTGTTCTGTATTTCAGTGTCTTTGGTTATATTATGCTTGTTTGTTTGTTTTGTTGATTAGGTTCCTGTCAAAGATAAGATCATATGGTATTTGTCTTTCACTTCCTGGCTTATTTTGGTTAGCATAATGCTCTCCAATTCCATCCATGCTGTCATGAAGGGTAGGAACTCCTTCTTTCTTTCTGCAGCATAGAATTCCATTGTGTAAATGTACCATGGTTTCTTGATCCATTCACTTACTGATGGGCACCTAGGTTGCTTCCAACACTTAGCTATAGTACACTGTGCTGCTATGAACATTGGGGTGTATAGATTCTTTTGAATTTGTGTTTCAGGGTTCTTAGGATATAATCCTAGCAGTGGGATTGCTGAGTCAAAATGTAGATCCATTTTTAGTTTTCTTAGAAAATTCCATACTGCTTTCCATAGTGGTTGTACCAGTTTGCAATCCTACCAACAGTGCACTAGGGTCCCCTTTCCCCCACAACCTCTCCAACATTTGTTGTTTGTTGCTTTGTTTATGATGGCCATTTTGGCTGGTGTGAAGTGGTATCTCATTGTGGTTTGAATTTGCATCTCTCTGATAGCTAATGATATCAAGCATCTTTTTGTGTGTCTCTGGATCCTCTGTATGTCCTCCTTGGAGAAGTGTCTGTTCAAGTCCTTTGCCCATTTTTTAATTGGGTTGCTTGTCTTCTTACAGTGGAGTCATGTAAGTTCTTTATATATATTGGAGATTAAACCCTTGTCTGAGGTATCATTGGTAAATATGTTTTCCCATACAATTGGTTCTCTTTTTATTTTAATATTGTTTTCTTTTGCCATGCAGAAGCTTTTTATTTTGATGAGATCCCATTTGTTTATTCTTTCCTCTACGTCCCTTGCTTTAGGAGACATAACCATAAAAATGTTACTGCATGAAATATCTGAGATTTTCCTAACAATGTTTTCCTCTAGGACTTTAATGGTGTCACCGCTTATATTTAAATCTTTTATCCACCTTGAGTTTATTTTTGTGTATGGTGTAAGTTGGTGTTCGAGTTTCATTTTTTTTGCACATAGCAGTCCAGTTCTCCCAACACCACTTGTTGAAAAGGCGATTTTTACTCCATTTTATGTTGCTGCCCACTTTGTTGAATATTAATTAACCATAGAGAATTGGGTTTATTTCTGGGCTCTCTGCTCTATCCCATTGGTCCATGTGCCTATTTTTATGCCAGTACCAGGCTGTTTTGATTACGGTGGCCTTGTAATACAGTTTGGTGTCAGGTATTGTGATCCCTCCTACTTTGCTCTTCTTTCTCAAAATTGCTGCAGCTATTTGAGGTAATTTATGGTTCCATATAAATTTTTGAAGTGTTTTTTCTATATCTGTGTAATATGCCATTGGTACTTTAACAGGTATAGCATTGAATTGCTTTGGGTAGTATGGACATTTTGATGATGTTAATTCTTCCGATCCATGAACACGGTATATGTTTCCATTTGTTTGTGTCTTCCGTGATTTCTTTCATCAGTGTGATGTAGTTTTCTGAATACAGGTCTTTTACCTCCTTGCTTAGGTTTATTCTTAGGTATTTTATTTTTCTTTTTTCTATAACGAATGGGATTTTTTTCCTTGACTTCTGCTTCTGCTCTTTCATTGTTGGTATACAAAAATGCCTTTGTTTTCTGGATATTGACTTTGTATCCAGCTATTTGGCCAAATTCATTTATTAGGTCGAGCAGCTTTTTGGCTGAGTCTATAGGATTTTCTATGTACACTATCATGTCATCTGCAAACAATGATAGGTTTTGTTTCCTCCTTTCCAATTTGGATGCCTTTTCTTTTCTTTTTTTTTTCTCTTTTCTTCTCTTTTCTTCTCTTTTCTTCTCTCTTCTCTTCTCTTCTCTTCTCTTCTCTTCTCTTCTCTTCACTTCTCTTCTCTTTCTTTTCTTTTCTGTCTAATTGCTGTGGCTAAGACTTCCAATACTCTACTGAATAGAAGTGGTGAAAGTGTACAACCTTGTATTGTTCCTGATCTTAGTGAAAAAGATTTTAGTTTTTGCTCGTTGAGTATGATCTTGACTGTAGGTCTCTCATATATGGCCTTGATTATGTTGAGGAATGCTCCCTCTATTCCCACATTGCTGAGAGTTTTAATCATAAATGGGTGTTGCACCTTATCAAATGCTTTTTCCTCATCTATTGATATGATCATGTGATTTTTGTCTGTGCTTTTGTTTATGTAATGTATTACATTTACTGATTTCCAAATGTTGAACCATCCTTGCATCCCAAGGATGAATCCCACTTGGTCATGGTGTATGATCTTTTTAATATATTGTTTGATGCAGTTTGCCAATATTTTGTTGAGGATTTTAGTCTCTATGTTCATCAGCGATATGGGCCTGAAGTTTTCTTTGTTTGTTGTGTCTTTATCTGGTTTGGGGATTAAGATGATGTTGGCTTCATAAAAAGAGTTTGGGAGTCTTCTATTATTTTCGATTTTTTGGAATAGTCTGTGAAGGATAGGGGTTAGCTATCCTTAAATGCTTTGTAGAATTCTCCTGTGAAAACATCCTGGCCTGGGCTTTTGTGTGTCGGGAGTTTTTTGATTACTGCTTCAATTTCATCTGCTGTTATTGGTCGGTTCAGGCTTTGTGCTTCTTCTTCATTGAGTTTTGGGAGATTATATTTCTCTAGAAACTTGTCCATTTCCCCTAGGTTTTCAATTTTCTCAGCATACAGTTCTTCATACTAATTTCTTACAATCCTTTGTATTTCTGTGGTGTCAGTTGTCATCTCTCCTCTCATTTCTGATTGTGTTTATTTGGGTCCTCTCTCTTTTTGTCTTGATGAGCCTGCTGAAAGGCTTGTCAATTTTGTTTGTCTTTTCAGAGAACCAGCTCCTGGACTCATTGATCCTGTGAAGTGTTCTTTTAGTCTCTATGTCATTTAATTCTGCTCTGATCTTGGTTATTTCCTTCCTTCTACTTGCTCTGGGCTGTCTTTGTTATTGTTCCTTGAGTTCTTGTAGGCGTAGGGTTAGGTTGTTTGTTTGAAATGTTTCTATCTTTTTTAGGTAGGCTTGTATTGCTATGAACTTCCTTCTGAGGACTGCCTTTGCTGTGTCCCATAAGTTTTGGGTTGTTGTGAGTTCATTTTCATTTGTTTCCCGAAACGTTTTTATTTCTTCCCTAATTTCATTCTTGAGCCATTCATTGTTTAATAGCATGCTCTTCAATCTCCATGATTTTGAGTATTTTGGGTTTTCCCCATGGGGGTTGTTTCTAGTTTCAGTCCCTTGTGGTTGGAGAAAATGCTTGGTATGATTTCAATTTTCTTGAATTTGTTGAGGCTTGTTTTGTGTCCTATCATGTGGTCTATCTTTGAAAATGTTCCATGTGCATTTGAAAAGCACGTGTATTTAGTTTCTTTGGGATGACGGGCTCTCTCTATATATATTAGTGAAGTCCATTTCATCTAGGGTATTGTTCAATGCCACAATATCCTTGCTGATATTTTGTTTAGAAGATCTGTCCATTTTTGACAGTGGGGTGTTAAAATTCCCTACTGTAATTGTGTTGATGTCAATATCTTTCTTGAAGTCCTCTAAGATTTTCTTTATGTATTTCGGTGCTCCTATGTTGGGTGCATATATATTTACAATGTTTATGTCTTCTTGGTGGATTCTTCCTTTGAGTATTATAAAGTGACCTTGTGAGTCTCTCTTTATGGCCCTTCTTTTGAAGTCTATTTTGTCTGATATGAGTACTGCTACCCCGGCTTTTTTTTCCCTGTGCATTTGTTTGGAAAACTTGTTTCCAGTCCTTCACTTTGAGTCTGTGTAGGTCTTTTGTCCTGAGGTTGGTCTCTTGTAAGCAGCATATGTGTGGGTCATGCTTTCTTATCCATTCAAATATTCTATGCCTTTTGATTGAAGCATTTAATCCATTTACATTTAAGGTCATTATTGATAGGTACTAATTCATTGCCATTTTCATACCTATGTTCCTCTCTCTCTCTGTCTCTCCTTTCCTTCCTTTCCTAAAAGCAGTACCTTTAGCATTTCTTGCAGAACTGGTTTGGTAGAGGTGTATTCTTTTAGATTTCTTTTTTCTGGGAAGCTCCTTATTTGCCTTCTATCTTGATTGAAAGGCTTGCTGGGTAAAGTAGTCTTGGTTGCAGGCCTTTGGTTCTCATTACTTGGAATATTTCTTGCCATTCTCTTCTGGCTTGGAGCGTTTCCATTGAGAAGTCAGCTGCTAACCTTCTCGTGGCTCCCTTGTATATTACTTCCTTTTTCTCCCTTGCTGCCTTTAAGATTCTCTCTTTGTCTTGGAATTTTGCCATTTTAATTATGATGTGTCTTGAAGTGGGCCTCTTTGGGTTCCTCTTGATTGGGACTCTCTGTGTTTCCTGGATTTGTGTGACTCTTTCTCTCATCAAATTAGGGAAGTTTTCCATCATTACTTTTTCAAATAGGTTTTCTATCCCTTGCTCTTCTTCTTCTCCTTCTGGTATCCCTATTATATGGATATTATTAGCTTTCATATTGTCTTGCATTTCTCTTAATCCTTCTTCATTCTTTTTGAGCCTCTTTTCCTTTTCTTGCTCCTTCTGGCTGATTTTTTCTACTTTGTCCTCCAACTCGCTGATCCGATCTTCTGCTTCATCAATTCTGCTTTTTGTTCCTTCCACTGTGTTCTTCAGTTCAGAAATTGCATTCTTTATTTCCTCTTGGCCCCTGTTGATGGTTTCTATTTCCTTTTTCATGTTGATATGGTTTTCAGTGAGTTCATCGTAGCTTCCCTGTCGTTTCTGGTAGCTCATTGAGAACTCATGGAGCTTCCTGACAACCATTGTTTTGAACTCAGTATCTGATAGTTGAGTTGCCTCTATTTCATTTTGCATTCTTTCTGAGGCTTCTTCCTTTCCTTTCATTTGGGGATTGTTTCTTTTTCTTCCCATTGTTTGTGCGCCTCTTCTTGTTAGCCTCAGCTTCTTAAATTGATCTGTTCTGGCTACCTGGGTTTATGGTGTTAACTTCTGTGGTAGAATACTTGTGAGATTCAGTGGTGCTGTCTTCTTTGAGTATCCTGGTGTTCACATCTTCCACTGCCTCAGCTGTTGAAATGCCCCCTCCATCTTTGGTGCCAATTCTGTTTTTTTTTTTTTTTTTTCCCACAGTTCCAGGGTTTTTTTTTTTTTTTTTTTTTT
>PVKU01011555.1:0-33074 GCA_004027475.1 Anoura caudifer | reverse complement strand
GGGTCTGGTTGTTAATACCTGTGAGTTTGCTGTCTTTTTACTGTTCATATTTTTTATCTTCTTTTTCTTAGATAAGTCCCTTTAACATTTCATATAATAAGGGCTTGGTAATGATGAACTCCTTTAACTTGACCTTATCTGAGAAGCACTTTATCTGCCCTTCCATTCTAAATGAAAGCTTTGCTGGATAGAGCAATCTTGGATGTAGGTTTTTGATTTTCATGACTTGGAATACCTCTTTCCAGCCCCTTCTTGCCTGTAAGATCTCTTTTGAGAAATCAGCTGACAGTCTGATGGGAACTACTTTGTAGGTGACTCTCCCCTTATCCCTTGCTGCTTCTAGAATTCTCTCTATTTTAATCTTGGGTAATGTAATTATAATGTGCCTTGGTGTGTTCCTCCTCAGGTCCAACTTCTTTGGGACTCTCTGAGCTTCCTGGACTTCCTGGAAGACTATTTCCTTTGCCAGACTGGGGAAGTTCTCCTTTATTATTTGTTTTCCCCTAGTTGCTCTTCTTCTTCCCCTTCTGGCACCCGTATAATTCAGATGTTGGGACGTTTAAAGATGTCCTGGAGGTTCCTAAGCCTCTCCTCATTTTTTTGAATTCTTGTTTCTTCCTTGTTTTTCGTTTGGTTGTTTCTTTCTTCCTTCTGGTCCACTCCATTGATTTGAGTCCCAGTTTTCCTCCCATCTCTGTTGGTTCCCCATGCATTTTTCTTCATTTCTCTTATTCATCTAATTTGTGAGCAAAATCAACCAATTCTGTGAGCATCCTGATCACCAGGCCTTTGAATTGTGCATCTGATAGGTTGGCAATCTCTTTGTCACCTAGGTAAATTGGCTCTGGGGCTTTGATTTGTTCTCTGGTTTGAGCCATTTTCATTTCTGGGTTGTTTTTTTTGTTTGTTTGTTTGTTTTTTTGTCTAGTTGTGGCTGTTAGGTAGTGAGGGGTGGAGCCTTAGGTGTTCCCCAGGGCGGGATAGCCCAGTCACTGGGTAGTGATGCTATATGTGGGGGCGGGATCTGAGAGGAGACAATGGCGTTTGCTCCACTCACTCTTGGATTCCCGCCCTTCTACCGCTTTCCCTTTGCCTGGATTATCTGCAGATGAATGTGGGACTACCCAGTCAGCCAGCTGCCTTGTGCGGCCTCACTGGTTCTGCACAGTTGCTATCCCGTGCCCAGGGTCTGCTAGTCGCCGCCTGTGCATCTGGGGGCTGCCAGCCACTGCTGCCTGCGAGCCCGGTCTGCACCTCCACTTTTTCCTGCCGCAACTCCGCCCCTCTTACTGGTCTGGATGAATCGTTGTTGGACTTCCAAACAGTTCAATTTTCTGAGTTCTGGTTGTTTTCTTGTTTCTAAATCTTTGTTGTCCTTAATTTTGGTTGTGATAGGAGGCACAGTGTGTCTGCCTACGCCTCCATCTTGGCCGGAAGTCTTAAGTTTACTTTAAATTCAGTATTGAAGTGCAAGACTTAAGCTGTTTTTTAAACTACTTTGTTCTAACAACCTAATGCATTATTTTTAAAAAAGAATTATCCCTGAAGTTCCATAAGGACCTGTTTTTCCCAGCAGCTCGTCCTTTTGCATGAAATACAAGTTTATCTTACCATTACTCAGCTTATTTGTGAGATTCTCAAGTTATTTGAAATACTTATTTTGATATGTACTTGTTTTTGCCTGGTTCATTTTAAAATTTTTATTCTTTACAGTTGAGTTTCTTTTTGTTGCTGATCCAATATTGATACTTTATTATTAACTAAAGTCCTTTGTTTATATGTATTAGGGTTTCTTTGACAGGTCTGTCGGTTTTGACAAGTGTATAGTGTCTTGTATACACCATTATAGTATCATGCAGAGTAGTTTCACTGCCCTAAAAATCCCCTGTACTCTAGTTTACCAATACCACCCTCCCACAAGGCCCCTGAGCCCCTGGCAGCCACTGATCTTTTTACTGTGTGGTTTTGCCTTTTTCAGAATATCATATACATAGTTGGAATCATAAAGTATATAGCCTTTTCAGATTGGCTTCTTTCACTTAGCATGTCTTCATGGCCTGATAGCTTATTTCTTTTTATCACTGAAAAATGTTCTATATTTTGGTCACTTGCAGGTTTTGGAAATTATGAATAAAACTGCTATAATTATTCATGTGTAGGTTTCTTGTGTGGAACTGTTTTCACATTATTTGGGTATTTGCCAAGGAGCTCAGTTTACTGGATCCTATGTTAGAATTATATTTAGTTTTGTAAGAAACTGCAAACTCTTTCAAAGTGGCTGTACCATTTTGCATTTGCACCAGCTATAAATGAGAGTTCTTGTTCCACATCCTCACCAACATTTGGTGTTGTCTGTGCTTTTGATTTTCATTCTGATAGGTGTGTGGTGGTATCTCATTGTCTAGTTTATTTTAAGTCCTTTTTTAAAATCTTTTTAAAGTGAACAGGGAAAAGATGAAATTTCACAATACAGGTTTAGCTACTTTTTAGCATTTTTAAAAGCTTCATAACAAGAAAATGGACACAACTGTATTTGAATGTTAATTAAAAAATTACAAAAAAGGAAGTTGGATATTTTGTTGAAGTGGGTTTTTTTTTTTAACTTATATGAGCATTTGGCTTATTAGTGATTATGTCTATTCCCTGTCACTTGAGAAAGGAGAATATAATACAATGTTTTGTGTATGTTGCTACAAATAGTTTTCAGTTTGGTTTTTGCTTGACTTACGGACACTGTTGGCTTATCTTCCCCAAAGCTTGTCTAGGTTAGAGATTGTAGGATCGGTTAAAGTAACTATTTTTAAAAGCAGTTTTCAAGAGTAATAAGTGTGAGTGCCCAATCTGTGATACAAAAAATAGGAATGTTGAAAAACTATAAGTTGGATTTGCTAGAATCACATACAGCTTTGGAAACCCTGTCTTAGCATTATTGTCTGAGAAAGTAGATGTGTTCAACAGGAATGGAAGTATTATGTGTTGCTATCTACAACCCACCTTTCTAAACCTTGCTGATTTATTCAGCCAATGTTCATGGAGTGACTATAACATCAGAAATTATTGTAGTTGCTAAAGATACAGCGGTAAGTCAGACAAAATCTCTTCCTCGGGAACTCACAGTTTGATAGGAAACAGGAACAGTGTATGATAAACTGCAGGAACATAGGAGGAGCATGCACTTAGTCTCAGGTTAGGGAACACTAAAGTTTTCTGGAAGATGTGATTTCAAAATGGGAGCCTCACAGAGGATATTCCAGGTTGAGAGAAATAAAGTGAGAAAGAAACAGTTTGTACGATGGTTTTTTCTTGCAGTATATGCAAATGGTTGGGAATAGCTGAAGAGAGCATTAAAAAATGTCATTGTAGAAATTAAGACATCAGATTGTGAAGTCCTTATTACCAGGGAATTTTATTACGGAGTTTGAACTTGATCTTGACACCAAGATCTTGAAAGATTTTTAGCAGAAAAGTAATATGGTCAGGTTAGGTACCCTGGTGGGTTTTCAGTAAATGTCTTTTCCTTTACTTTTATTCTCCATGACACCATAGAACTGTGTGTGACTAACTAATAGGACATAATCACATTCCACTTGGTACACATTACAGAAAATTTTCCACTACTATATTCTAAACTCCTTGAGTATAAAGCTGTATCTTGATTGTATTATTTAAAGTGCCTTATGTGTATTATATGCTTATAACATGGTTGTTGAAATGGAGGCAGACATCCCTTTTTGGGAGGAGTTGGCAAATTGAGTGGCCAGTTCAGACCAAACTCCCTATACGTTCTCCTTCCCAGTGTAGATGAGACTTTTTTGTTTTTAAATACTTAAGGAAATGAAAATTCACAATACAGACCATGTATATCCTCACTGAATTATTGTATTCTTTTCAGGAAAGCATATTACCAATAGTAAGCATAAAAGTTGTTGCACAATGAAGGCTAAAATGGATCAAGCAAATGATGTTATCTCACCTCTAAATTCTTGTCTTAGTGAAAGGTATGATAAATACTTAAATGAAACATTTTCCTACATACGATATTTGTTTTATAGAAATGCATCTAATTTTCATACTAACATTCTGATTGAAAGCCTGCAAGAGAATCTTCTTTTGGGTTGGCCAAAAAATTCATTTAGTTTTTTCTGTACAATGGCTATAGTAGTACTTAGTTGTCTTTAACTTCATTTGAAACAATTTTATTAGATTGTATTGTGACAGCTGATATATTTAGTGTGCGTTTTAAAAAATTATCAAAATTGGTGAATTTTTTCATCCCATTTCAATATCAAAGGTATAAGAAAATACAAAACATTTTTGGCATATTATGCTTTATTATTTCAAGAAAGGTAAAAACACAACTGAAATATAAAAAATTTGTGCAGTATATGGAGAAGGTATGGTGACTGATCAAATGTGTCAAAAGTGATATGCAAAGTTTCTTGGTACTGTTGACATTTTAGCCATATAATTCTTTGCTGTGTATCGGAAGATGTTTAGTAGCACCCCTGGCCTTTGTACACTAGAAGCCAATATTGGGAGATAGCTGACAGACTCAGAATATCCAAATCAATAAAATTATTGGTGAAAATGAAAAATGTGACTTATTTTACGGAAAAAAAACTGGACTTTTTGGCCAACACAATATTTTTAAATAATCTTTTAAGTTAAGTTCTTTACTGCATTAATTTCTACATTAGAAACATTTACTTTGTTTTTCTTACAATGTTGAATTGACTGGTTTTTCTGTACATTCTTTGAAGTTTTGAGCAACAAAAATACTAATGATAAAAAAATGCCTTTGAAATATCAGTTTAAAATAAATTATTCATGTGTTTTGAATCACTGGAGAGAGAATGGGAGGCTATTGTAGATTCACTTTACATAATTTTTAAATTCAAAATATATAATTCCTGCCCTGACTGGTATGGCTCAGTTGGTTGGATGTTTTCCTACAAACCAAAAAGGTCACTGGTTCGGTTCCTGGTCAGGACACATGCCTGGGTTGTGGGGCCGGGTTGTAGGCCAGGTCCCTAGTTGGGGACATGTGAGAGACAACCAATGGATGTTTCTCTCTCACATAGATGTTTCTCTCCCTTCCCCCTCTCTAAAAATAAATAAAATCTTAAAAAATATATATGTATATATAATTCTTAGCAGCTGAAATTTATGTGTACTTTATACATTACTTTCAGTGGGTGCATGTGAAACATAATTTAGTGGTTATTTAATTTTTCATGAAATATTTACTTTTTAAAAAGTAATATAAGAATATTAGAGTGGTATCATTCTAATGATATGATTGAGAGTCTTTTTTTTTTTTTCCAGTAACATTAGTAAATGTTATTTGCCATATCTGTTATCTCTTGAATAATCTGAGGGATTTGCTTTGTTTTGTTTTAGTTCTGGTGTTCTGCAATGTACACATGTAACACCACAAAGAGAAAAGTCAGGTATGATTAAAAACAAGGCTTTTTATTTTTTAAATATTCTAAATTTTAACAAAAATAAAACTTAGTAATTTTTTTTGTCCTCAGTGGTATGTGGAAGTTTATTTCATACACCGAAGCTTATGAAGGTAAATATTCTGCCTAGTTTATTTTCGTTATGTATTAATTGAGAATTTGAAAAGTGTCATACCTTTGCCCTGAGATTTACAGTTATATACCTGTGGTCTCACTTAGGAATTCAGTAAATGATAAATGAAAAAATATAGGTGAATAAAAAGTATTTTAAAAATATTCATCAGTGTCTTTCTCTGTAATAAATTATTTCCTTTATTTCCAGGGTCAGACTCGGAAACATATTTCTGAAAGTCTAGGAGCTGAGGTAGATCCTGATATGTCTTGGTCAAGTTCTTTAGCCACACCACCAACCTTTAGTTCTACCGTGCTCATAGGTAATGCTATCAAATGTTTTTTCTAAGAAAGTAAATGATGTTGATAAATTATCATCTCTAATACTTTGTGTTAAAAAGAAAATATGGAAAGGTAATTAAATAGTAATTAAATTAGGTAATCCTGTCTTTCATAAACATATTAGTTCAAAATAGTATTACCATATTTTACTATGTTTAATGTGTACTTTTCTGCCCAAATTTTTGAGGGAAAAATAAGGATGTGTATGATACATGGATAGTGCTAATTCTATATCTATATAAATGCTTTTAATTCTTTATTTATGCTCATTCATTAGAAGTATAACTCTAGAAAGCAGTAATGATAGCCGTATGCATAATAATACCCTGGATTATGATAATAGGTTTTGTTTCCTTTTTTTTTTTTCTTTTCTTTTTTTTAGAGTGTATTTTATTGATTATATTATTACAGTTTTCCCAATTTATCCCTCTTTATCCCCCACTGCCCTGCACCCCCAACCCTCCAGTGTTCCACCTGCTTTGTTCATATCCATGGGTTGTACATATAAGTTCTTTGAGTTCTCTGTTTCCTATAACATTCTTAATCTTTCCCTATTTTATTCCTACCAATCATGCTGCTTATTCCTTGTACCTTTCTCCGCATTCCTCACTCCCCCACTGAAAACCCTCCATGTGATATCCATTTATCTGATACTGTTCCTATTCTATTGTTTGCTTAGTTTTTGTTTTTGTTGTTTTTCCTTTTTTTAGGTTCAGTTGTTGATAGTTGTGAGTTTATTGTCATTTTACTCTTCATAGTTTTTGATCTTCAATTTCTTAGATAAGTCCCTTTAACATTTCATGCAATAGACTTCCAGCCAAGATGGAGGCATAGGTGGACACACTGTGCCTCCTTGCACAACCAAGATTAAAGACAACAAAGATTTAGAAACAAAAACACAACCAGATCTCACAGAAAATTGAACTGTAAGGAAGTCCGACAACCATTCATCCAGACTGGTGGGAGGGTGGAGTCGGCTGCACATGGAGAGGGATCATGGCAGGAGAAAGTGGTGGTTGGCAGTCCTGGGCACAAAGGCGGCAGCTGGAAGACCCCGGACACTCAAGGTGGCTGGCTGACTGCAGACACACGTTCATATGCAAATAAACCAGGCAAAAACAGGGAGACAGACTGCGCAACCCAAGGCCCCAATGCTGGGAAATAAAGCCTAAAAGCACTGATTGAAAACACTTGTGGGGGTTGAGGTGCCGGGAGAGACTCCCAGCATCACAGGAGAGTACGTTGGAGAGTCCCACAGGGTCCTGGAACATGCACGGGCCTGCCCACCTGGGAGACAGCACCAGAAGGGCCCAATTTGCTTGTGGGAAGTGGCAGAAGGGACTGAAATACAAGAGCAGAGGAAACGCCATTGTTCCCTCTCTTACCTGGCCCCCACATACAGTGTCACAACTCTGCCCCTGGGTTGCCTCACCTTTGTGAACACCTAAGCCTTCACCCCTCATACGTAACAGGTGTGACCAGCCCCTCCCCCCCAAAAAAAATATGGCTCAAGCAGAAGAACAGATCAAAGCCCCAGAGGCAGTACTTCTAAGTGACCAAGAGATAGCCAACCTATTGGATGCACAGTTCAAAGCACTAGTGATCAGGACACTCACAGAATTGGTTGATTTTGGTCACAAATTACAGGAACAAATGAAGGCTACAATAAGTGGAATGAAGGAAAATGCACAGGGAACCAATAGAGATGGGAGGAAGACTGGGACTCAACAGTATGGACCAGAAGGAAGAAAAAAACAACCAAACAGAAAGGAAGGAGGAAACAATTCAAAAAAATGAGGAGAGGCTTAGGAACCTCTAGGACATCTTTAAATGTCCCAACATCTGAATTATAGGGGTACCAGAAGAGGAAGCAGAAGAGCACCAAGTGGAAAACTTATTTGAACAAATAATAAAGGAGAACTTCCTCATTCTGATAAGTCCAGGAAGCTCAGAGAGTCCCAAAGAAGGTGGACCCAAGGAGGAACACACCAAGGCACATCATAATTACATTAGCCAAGATTCAAATGGAGAGAATTCTAGAATTCTAGAGATAAGGGGACAGTCACTTACAAAGGAGATCCCATCAGACTGTCAGCTGATTTCTCAAAAGAGACAGGCAAGAAGGGGCTGGAAAGAAGTATTCCAAGTCATGAAAGTAAGGACCTACATCCAAGATTGCTCTATCCAGTAAAGCTTTCATTTCGAATGGAAGGGCAGATAAAGTGCTTTTCAGATAAGGTCAAGTTGAAGGAGTTCATCATCACCAAGCCATTATTATATGAAATGTTAAAGGGACTTATCTAAGAAAAAGAAGATAAAAAATATGAACAGTAAAAAGACAGCAAAGTCACAGTTATTAACAACCACACCTAAACCAAAAACAAACTAAGCAAACCACTAGAACAGGAGCAGAACCACAGAAATGGAGATCACATGGATCTCCAGCGTTAGCAACAGGGGAGTGGGAGGAGGAGAGAGTGGGAAAAGGTACAGAGAATAAATAGCTTAGACTATTGGTAGAAGATAGATGGGGGAGGGCAAGAATAGTATGGGAAATGTAGAAGCTAAAGAACTTATGACACACAGACATGAACTAAAGGGGGGGAGTGTTCTTTCATTTGCAACCAAGCTCAATCAATTCTGTGAGCATTTTGATTACCAGTGTTTCCAACTCTCCATCAGCTAGGTTAGCTATCTCCTTATCACTTAGCTCTTTTCTGGAGTTTTGCTGTGTTCTTTCATTTGGGCCATATTTCTTTGTCTTGGTGCAGCTGATAGTTTGTAAGTGGATGGGGCCTTAGGTATTCACCAGGGCAGGACAACGCTTCTTGCTGTGTCGTGGTGCTGTGGGTGTGGTCAGAGAGGGAACAATGCAGCTCACTTGGTCGGCTCTTGCCCCACTTTCCAATGAACTCATGTTAGACTGGGAATTTCTCCCACTGTGGCAATCCCTGCCATAGGCCACAGTCAGCTCTGAGTCTCAGTTTCCTATTCAACCAGCCCACCTGCACAGTCCCTGGCCTTGCTGTGGGTTTTCTCTGTCCACCCATCTGCCCTGTCTCCCTCGTCTCCCTCCTACTGATCTGTTTTAATTCCTTGGTTGTCAGAGTTCCATGCAGCTTGATTTTCTGGCGGTTCAGTTGTTTCTTTTAGATTGGTTTGTTATTCTCCTTTTGGTTGTGCAAGGAAACGACAGGTTTCTGCCTACACTTCCATCTTGGCTGGAACTCCCGGTTTTGTTTCTAAATATAAATAAGTTAAAAAAATAATTTAAAAAGTAAAATGAAGGATTCCTGAAAGTTGGGGCCAAAAACGTGGATGTGCATTATACATAGGAGCACATTATATGTGGCAAAATACGGTATTTTGTTTAGAGCAAACTGGTATGAATCAGAAGTATGTTAGGTAGTATTCTATATAAGTCAGATTAAGTTATTTGCAAATCAGAATTTTTTTATTCTAGCAAAAATGCATTCCATTTTGATTCCTCTTTAGCTGAAAAAATAAAGTTGCTTTGTTGTTGCTCAGATGCAATAATACAGGTAAAAGCATGTTGAAAATTAAAAAGTGTTTAATATATGATATGCCTTTAGACTGTATTAGCATCTAAATAAATGCTGACATCTACAAGCATTAGCTTTCAAGTTGTGACTCCACAGCTTAATCTGATTCTCCAAGTCTTAGCGGACAGTATCACCTTAAAGTCAGGATCATAAGCCATAATTTCTTACCCCTTTGCCAGTGGTACTAATAGGGAAGTGACTATAGCTTATTCACTGTGTTGATTGACTTTTCTAAATAGTATACTTGGGACACTTTTCCTTGAAATATGTCATTTAATGCAATAGTGTTTATGTCTTTTGATGCCTAACCAAAAAATAAGTTTTTGCATTAACTATAGTGTATAATGTGCAGTACATATAGGTCAATTGAATTTTTGTTTTTACAGTCAGAGATGAAGAAGCATCTGCAGCTGTATTTCCTAATGATACTACTGCTGTAAGTGAATAGGAAAGATTGATTATGCTGTTGTAGTTGCTTATAATTTTAGTATGCCTTGAAAAAATATTTGTCTTTTTCAGTCCTTATTTTATGATTTATCTAAGCCTTTGAGAAAGTCTCTAAACCTGTTTCTATATGTGATTTTCTTTGAATTCCTATGAGAAATTCTCCTGTTACTCTGTTTAAGAATAAGTTGAATGCTTATGGATAATGTGAGTTTTTATATTAGTAATTTTAAAATACAACTTTTGTAGATTTGGAAAAGCTGCTTTTCTGACCATGATGGAAGTCTGAAGAAAAATGACAGATTTATTCCTAACAGGCCAGACAATGAAATCGAAAATCAAAGAGAAGCTAAAAGTCATGGTAAGTCTTTATGCTTGTCCAAATGACTTTTTAACTAACATCATTGAAGTATTGCTCCTCTTAAAGATAAAATACACTGGTTCTCTTTTCTGGATGACTAAAGGTATTAAGGGTAGAAACTAACTTGACTTAGATGAAAATGTTAAAGTATCATGCTAAAGCAAGACTATTCAAGATATTGTGACACAAAATCAAAACAAAACTAATTACTCAAAACTTAACAGAGATGAATAATAATACTTATAATTAACAAAATGTGAAGACCGTATTTTCTAATTAGAGAGTAAATATGGTTGCAGAAATGCCAAAGATTGCCGAATCATGTTATTGGAATATTGCATTTTTTGTATTGTGTGTATGTCTGTATAAATATGTAGGATTGGATATCTGTGAGTGTGTATGTGTGTAGGTATGTGTATAAAATCATATTTTACTCTCAGTTGTTATAGAGCCACAAATTAATTTGGACTATTTGGTTTGATAAATGTTAGAATATTAAGTACATAAAGTAAGATTGGGTTAATTTTAATTGTGTAAAGCTGGTAAAGAAAGTTTATTGGTGATCAGAGTATGGAATAAAAGGCTTTGGGTACAGTAGAATCTGCTTTATCAGAAGAACAGAAGAAGGGTGGGTGTCCTCCCTGCCCCTCCAAAAATAGTCAGTAGTCATCCTGACTACCCTTTAAAGGTTCAATTTTGTATTACTTAGTACATAATATTTCTATGAAAAAGGTGATGAGGATCATATAAATTATATGGATTTATTATAAAATGTTATTAATATGCTTCTGTTTTAAATTTTAACAGGATTGGGAAATTCATTTGGTAAAGTAAATAGCTGCAAGGACCATTTTGGAAAGTCAGTGCCAAATGTCTTAGAAAGTGAAGTACATGAAAAGGTTGGAGATATTTCTGAAGAAGATAGTTTCTCATTATGTATTTCTAAATGTAAAAAAAGAAATATACAAAAAAGAAAAACTGGCAAGACTGGGAAAAATAGTTTCAATGAAACAAAAACCAGTGACTGTGAAGAAGCTGAAAAACAAGTAAAAGAAAGTAAACATTCATTTTTAGCTGAAATGGAACCAAATGGCAATAATCCATTAGATACAAAAATAATGAATCAGAAGCCCTTTGGGAGTGGAAGTGATGGAATCTCTGAGGACACTGTACAGTCTCCAGCTTTCAAATGGTCTCAGCTAACCCTCCGAGGTCTAAATGGAACCCAGATGGGGAAAATACCTCTACTGCATATTTCTTCTTGTGACCAAAATAATTCTGAAAAAGACCTCATAGGCACGGAGAAAGAATATACCAACTTTATTACTTTAGAAGATTCTTTGCCACATATTTCAAGTGTACCAAAGACCGAGAAGACATTAAAGGAGGAAACGCTGGATAAGAGAGATGAAGGACAGTGTCTTAAACCACATGAAGAGTACACTCTTGTAAAGAACATAGTTTCTGAAACTTCCCTAATAGTTTCTCCTCATCAGGGTACCAAAAAGTCTCTCTTCAGGTTAAGAGAATCACCTGTAGAGACACCCAGTTCAGTTTCCTCAAATAATATGACTGATCCAAACTTTAAAGAAGAACCTGAAGCTTCTGAAAGTGGATTGGAAATATGTACTATTTTCTCCCAGAAAGAGAGTTCTTTATGTACAAGTTCAGTTGATAATGGAGGCTGGCCAGTCACTATCAAACATACATCTGTAGCTTTGAAGAATACAGGTTTAATATCTGCTTTGAGAAAGAAAACTAAAAAGTTTATTTATGCTGTAAATGGTGAAACATGTTATCAAAGATTAAAAATGAAGAAAGATCAAGAATCAGGACTAAGTAACTATTCTACCCAATTTGAAGCAAACACTTTTGAAGCACCATCTACAGTTACAAATGCTGATTCAGGTACTGCTCTGTGTGTGTGTGAATAGTTACATACAGGTATATGGATGGTGACAAGTTCTCTTAAATGAATATGTAAATCTCTTTCTTTAATTTTTTTCACAAGCATACTGCCTTCTGTAGTTTTTCATTTTTTAAAAATCTCTATCTTACACAGTTGACCCTTGACCAACACAAAGGTTGGGGTGCCAATCTCCATGCTATTAGAAATTTGAATATAACTTTTGAGATCCCCCAAAGTCATTCATTTTTTGTTATCTACAAGGGGCTAGTTCCAGAATAACAAAATCGTCAGATGCTGAAGTCCCTTATATAAAATGGTGAAGAACAGTGCATACAGTCAGCCCTCTGCATCTGTGGATTCCCAAACACGGATGGAAAATACTGTTTTCCATTCGTGGTTTGTTGGAGATACAATACTTGGAAATAGGGAAGACCAATTGTATATTTATTGAAAAAACACCACATGTAAGTGAACTTGCTCAGTTCAACTCATGTTGTTTAAGGGTCAACTGTATTTAATAGCAGGCAATGTCAACATGTTATTGTTTAGGCATTTGTTTACCAATGTTCAAAATCATTTCATCAAACTTGCTAGATCAGTATGTATGGTATATGTATAATCATTACTCTTGAGGCAGAGCATGTGATTTATAACCATCAAGAGATTGACTACGTAATTCCTGCTTTAATTTCCAATGTTTATTATATGCAAATTGGACAATTTTACAAATATGTTGTGCTATTTACTATGTATTTTCACTAAAGCAAGAAAAGAATAGGAAAAAAACTAATAATTTCTAGCTAAGTTTAGTGTAAGCCACTCCTAAAATAAAGCAGTGATTTTTATTGTTGTTACATAATTTTCTTAAATACTTAGGTTACTGAGAATTATTACCATATCTCTGTACATCCAGAGTGTGTACAGTGAAACTTGTTTTTTTTTCCCCAGCAACAGTTTATTTAATCAGTAAACTCTGTTGAAAGATGGTTTAGTTTCCTATGAGAAGATTTTAGTGGGTTGGAATATCATAGCGAATAATAGGTTTGGTAGAACTAGAGTACAGAGGAACTGTTTAAGATTTGGGTTATTTTTCAGAAAAAAGTATTCAATGTTATATGTATCCGAGTTAAAACCAATAAAACAGCTAATATGTAGTAGTGGTCACTGATGAAAGAAAATGAGATTAATAATTTTGACTTGTTAATAGGAAATTCAGATACCCTTTAAAATTGAACAGAGCAGCCCTGGCTGGTGTAGTTCAGTGGATTGAATGCAGGCTGTGATTCAAAGGGTCATCGGTTCGATTCCCAGTCAGGGCACATGCCTGGGTTGTGGGCCGGGTCCTCAGTGGGGGCCACATGAGAGGCAACCACACATTGATGTTTCTTTCCCTTTCTTTTCTGCCTCCCTCCTCCCTCTCTAAATAAATAAAATCTTTAAAAAATGTTGCACAGAGCAGTTTAACTCACTTGTCTTTATAATTGAGATTATGTCATCTTTCAGGCCCATCATAAGTAGAACTTGCATTTAAAAAGTTAACTTTTTGTGTGTTTATTCAATATGAAAGACTGAATTAACTGAAGGAAATAGTTACTTTTCTAATTCCTTTGCTTTGCTTCTCCATCTTCTGTTAAGCCAATATTAACAATGAATTTTTTTACAATTTTATTTTCCAATAAAATTACTTTGAATTTTATATAAAAGCTACCTGCTTTTTGGAACTATGAACTAATGTTGCCTGAGTTGGTACATATCACACAAAAAAATGCTAGGTCCTATTTATCTTTAGTTAGAAAATGTAGTAACTTCAAAATAGAGAGTATTTATAATTCTTTGTTTTAAACCTGACATTCATTTCTTGCTTTTCATGTAATTTTTGTTTTAGATACTACCTTTTTAACTTTGTAGAAAATATTTAGTGAATGTGATTGATTGATGATACTTCAATTGTATTTTGTCACTTTGTCTCTTTATGCATAGGTTTATTGCATTCTGTGAAAAAAAACTGTTTACAGGATAATTCCGAAGAACCAAGTTTATCTTTAACCAGCTCTTTTGGGACAAATCTGAGAAAATGTTCTAATAATGAAAACAGTTCTTCTAATAAAATATCTCAGGATCTTGATTATAAAGAAACAAAAATTAATGAAGAAAAACTGCAATCATTTATTACCACAGAAACTGATTATCTGTCGTATTTTCAGGAAAAATATTGTGAAGAAGATCCAAAACACCAAAGAGTTTCAGATATAAAAGAAGAGGTCTCACCTGCAGTATGTCACCTTGCAATGCCACATTCAGAAATAGAATGTAGTGGTATTCACTTTCAATCCCAGGAAAGCATTTTATATGACCTTGATAATATCAGCATTTCAACTCCTGACTCCAGGGATCCTCCATCAAACCTCGTTATGATTTCTAGGGGAAAGGAATCATATAAAATGTCAGAGAGAGTAAAATGTAGGAATTGTGAAGCTGGTTTTGATTTAATAAAAAATATTCCCATGGAAGAGAATCAAGGAATATGCATTTTAAATGAAATTTCTAAAAAAGCTGAGCTGTTATCACCTGAAAAATATACAATAGCCTCACCTTCTATGAAGGTACAATTCAACCAAAATACAAATCTCACAGTAACCCAAAAAGAAGGAAAGACTGCTTTAATTTCAAAAATAACTGCCAATTCAAACTCTGAAGAACATTTCCAAGACAATGAGAAAGAAATTGTCTTAGAAATAACTAATGAATGGAGTATTCCTCTTTTAGAAAATATTGAGGAACATCAAGAGGCAGGCCTCACTTGTGTCAGAGAACCCGTTCTCAAGAACTCTACTGTGGTAGTAGATATTGGCACAGATGACAAACAAACAGCCAAAGTGTCAATTATAAAAGATTTTGATTCATCAAATATAGTCCATGATCTTACAGATAAGAACAGAAGGAATGTAATACAGCAAATGAGTCTAGGTAAAGATTCAAAATTAGACATGTCCTTGGCTATAGATAAGAAATCAAACCAAGATGATGATTATATGGACAAATTGACAGAACTCTCAGATCCCATTTCAAATCACAATTTTGGAAATGGCTTCCGAACAGCTTCTAATAAAGAGATAAAACCCTCTGAACACAACATTAAGAAAAGTAAAGTGTTCTTCAAAGACATTGAAGAACATTTTTCTGCTAGCTTAGCTTGCATTGAAATTGTAAATGCCCCATTGTTAGAAAATCAAAAGAAACTAAGCAAACGTCGTGCATTTGATTTACAGTCAACTGATATATCTGGTTGTGTGCACAGTAGTACATTTGCTTCTGATAGTGAAAATAGTCATGCAATTCCTCCACCTTTATCTTCAAAGCAAGATTTTAATTCAAACCATAACTTAACACCTAGCCAAAAGGCAGAAATCACAGAACTTTCTACTATATTAGAAGAATCAGGAAGTCAGTTTGAATTTACACAGTTTAGAAAACCAAGCCACATGATACAGAATAATCCAGTTGAAATGCCTGAAAACCACCTGCCTGTCTTGCATACCATTTCTGAGGAATGGAAAAATGTTGATTTTCATCTCACAACTAATTCCCCATCCATCAGTCAGGTGGATAGCAGGAAGTTTGAAGATAAACAAAAATTTGCATGTTCTTTGAAAACCAACTGTAACAAAAGTGCTTCTGGTTATTTAACAGATAAAAATGAAGTGGAATTTAGAGGCTTTTATTCTGCTCATGGCACAAAACTGAGTGTTTCTAGTGAAGCACTGCAAAAAGCTGTGAGACTGTTCAGTGACATTGAGAATATTAGTGAGGAAACTTATGCAGCAGTAGATCCAACAACTTTCCCTTCAAGTCAATGCAACAATTCTGTTGTTTCACTGTTTAAGATAGAAAATTGTGACAGTGGTAAACATCTTAATAAAAAAAATAATAAAGCCCAACTAATACAACAAAATAATATTGAGATGACTGCTGACATTTTTATTGAAAATACTGAAGATCAGAAGAAATACACAGAAAGTAAAGATAACAAATGTACTGATGCCAGTAGAAATTCTTGTAACTTAGGAGAATCTGATAGCAATGATTCAAATAAAAATGATACAGTTTGTGTTCATAAAGAAGAAAATGGCTTGCCGCGTATTGATGAGCACAACATACATCTGAAATCATCTGGTCAGTTTACGAAGGGAGGAAGCATTCAAGTCAAAGAAGGTGTGTCAGATTTAACTTGTTTGGAAGTTGTGAAAGCAGAAGAAACATTTCATGTTCATGTGTCAAATAAAGAGCAGTTAACAGCTAGCAAGATGGGGCAAAACATAAAAGATTTTGATGTTTTCAATACACCCTTTCAGACTGCAAGTGGGAAAAATATCAGATTGTCCAAAGATTCATTAAATAAAGCTGTAAATTTCTTTGATCAAAAATGTGTAGAAGAAGGATTGAATAACTTTTCAGATGCCTTGGATTCTGAATTACTTTCTGGAATAAATGTCAACAAAATAGATATTTCAAGTTATGAGGAAACAGGTGTGGTTAAAGACAAAACATTGAAAGAAAGTGATTCACTTGGTATTGAAAATCAGTTACTGACTCTCCAGTCAGGAGTAGAATGTGAAACCAAAAAGATCAAAGAACCTACTATGTTGGGTTTTCATACAGCTAGTGGGAAAAAGATAAAAATTACAAAGGAGTCTCTGGACAAAGTGAGAAGTCTTTTTGATGAAAAAAAGCAAGATACAAATAGTGAAACCATTAATTTTAGCCACCAAGAGGCAAAGACACTGAAGGACAGAGAGGATTGTAAAGAAAGGCTTGAATTAGCATGTGAGACCTTTGAAATAAGTGCCCCAAAGTATGAAGAAATGCAGAATTCTCTAAAGGAGGAAAAACTTGTTTCTAATTTGCTGCCCAGGCTCTTAAGTGATAGTTTACACAGACAAACTGAAAATTTCAAATTATCAAATAGTATCACTGTGGAAATTGGAGACATAGAAAAAGAAATAGCAAAAAGTCCTACAACTTGTTACACTAATCAGTCCACTTGCTTAGCCATTGAAAATTTGACTGTACCATTTTACACAGGACATGGTAGAAAACTTTCTGTGGGTCAGGCTTCACTACTTGAAGCAGAAAAATTGCTTAGAGAAGGGAAGTTGGATGATCAACCAGAAAAAATAAATACTGCCAAGGTTATATGTTTAAAAGATTATCCTGAGGATTATGTAGAAAATCTTTCATGTGGAAATCACTCAAACAGTATAATAACTGAAAATGACAAAAATCATCTCTCTGAAAAACAAGATTCAGCTTATTTAAGTAACAGTAGCATATCTAACAGCTATTCAGACCAGTCTGATTTTTGTCATTCCAGTGAGGTATATAATAAATCAAAATCTATCTCAAAAAATAAAATGGATAATTTGGGCATTGAGCCAATAGTAAAGAATTTCAAAGACAGAAAAAACACTAGTTTTTCTGAAGTAATATCCACCATAAGAGAAGCAAACACACATCTGCAAACTGTAAATGAAGATACTCATGTTCAGAAATTTGTGACTACCTCTTCACCATACAAAAATAAAAACACAGCCATGGAAGTAGCTATATCTGATTCAAATAATTTTGAGATGGGGCCTCCTGCATTTAGTACAGAAAGTGGTCAAATGGTCTTTGTTTCACATGGAACGGAAATCAGAGAGAGATTCACAGAAAGCTGCACTAAAGTCATTATGAAAAACACTGAGTGTAAATCAGGCACTGACCACACAAAAACTGTGGCAGGTTATTGTGAGGTGGTGGGTGATTTGGAGGACTTCATTTTTCCTAACTCTCTGGATAGTGAGGAGCATAGCATGCATTCATGTAAGATTTTTGCTGACACTAAGAGTGAACAAATTCTGAAATACAGCCAAGGTATGTCTGGATCAGAGACAGTTTCTGAAATTTTACCTTGTCAGATCAATTTGAAAGCTTCTGATACATGTAAATTTAATGCAGTCTCCTCTAATGCTTGTGGGATTTTTAGCACAGCAAGTGGGAAATGTGTACAAGTTTCAGATGCTGTCTTACAGAAGACAAGACGAGTCTTATCTAAGCTAGAAGAGAGTGCTGAACAGCTTTTTCCCAAATTATCATTTGAACCAAATGAAGAGCATTTAGACAAGGTCACAAGAGAAGATACTGTGATACATACCCCTTCAAATTTACTATTACCTGCTTTCTCTGGATTTAGTACAGCAAGTGGAAAATATGTTCCAGTTTCTGAAAGTGCCTTAAACAAAGTTAAAGGGATGTTGGAGGACTTTGATTCACTCAGAACTGAATGTGGTCTTTGGCAGCCACCTACATCTGGACAAGATGTGTCAAAACTACTTCCTCTCTCCTGTATTGATAAGAAAACCCCAGAACATGTTGCAGACTGCAAAATGGAAAAAGACTGCAGTAAATTATCAAATAACTGTAACATTGGAAGTAGTTCTTCAGAAAATACTCACCCTTTTGAAGCTTCTCCATGTCTCTCTCACTTTAAGCAGGATGAAGAACCCTTGGTTTTAGAAAGCAAAGCATCGCTTGTTGAGAAAAATAGTCATCTATTAGGAAAAGAACAAGCTTTACCTAAAAATATAAAAATGGAAATTGGGAAACCTGAAACTTTCTCTAATCTTCCCATGACAACAAATAGAAAAATTTGCTCTATCTATTCTAAAGATCCAGAAAACTATTTTGAAACAGAAGCAGTGGAGATTGCCAAAGCTTTTATGGAAGATGGTGAGCTGACAGATTCTGAACTGCTAAGTCATCCCAAACACTTACTTCTCACCTGCCAAAACAAGGAAACGGCTTTGTTAAATTCAAGAACTGGAAAAAGAAAAGGAGACGCCTTTGCCTTGATTGGTAAGTGGCACTTTTTTTCCCTTTAGGTTTGCCAGTAACTTTAAAATTAAGTCCTCAATAATTCTGGCATGCTAGCTTATAGCAATTAGGGTATTATATACTAATCATGTTTTTCCAGATTTTCATGTGTAATTTGGGGGAATGGGACTTCACTCTTGATATCTCTGAGTCTGTGTACCAAGAAGTCATTATTTGAGATTCTCAGTGTATTTTTAGAGGTTATTAATAGTTATAATTGAGAAATTACTGTTAAAATTTTTAATTTCTCTAGAATTGAGACTCTTTTAATATAACAGCTTGCATAATACAGCTTATTAGTTGTTTTTATGTATGTAAATATAGATAGCAGAAATTCAGACTTTGGCTATTATTAACTTAAAAGATTGGTTTGGAGGTCAGTCCTCCTGGGTCTCTCATAGTGTTCATGCCAGAGCAAGCTGTGGCCTTGAACTATTGCCCGGACTCTGTCTGTAGCTGCCAACACTGAAGCAGGTTGCACAGTGGGGAGTAAGAGGGAAAGATTGGTTTCTAGTTATAGGTGCTGGCTTGCTTTTTTTAAATCTAGGGAGTGTTCTAAAATCAGTTATCCTTAGCAGGCAGTATTCTGGTCTTAGTGCCATTTGGCCTATATTTTAACTTCTCTTTAAATGTATATCTAGCAACTTCATTTAACTACTAGGATAACTAGATTCGGTTTTTTTTTTTTTTCTGTTAGTATCTCTGATTAGGAATAATATTAAATAATTGAATCTCTTGATCACTTACAATTAAAGTAAATGCCAGAAGTAACTCTCCAATGTTTAAGTGGCTGATCTTCAATAACTAGCTCCTTTAAAAAAAAACACTGTAGACTCAGAATAGTTATCACAGGTCTGGTCCAGTCCCTTCATAATACAGAGAACAACTCTGAAGCCAGTCAGTTCATTCTTCCCTTTGGTGCCTTTTGACCCTAAATTATCCTGGTGGATACAGATTTTGCCTAATTGGGTGTTATCCACGCCTCCTTCTATACCAAGTTTATGTTATGGGCAGAGTGGTAAGTTTAGGATACTTAAACTATTGCTCTTGTCTAGTGCAAAATGCTGAAATGCAGATGCTTAAAGATATTCATAATTCTTTTATGGAAAATAATGGCTTTATTTATAGGAATCCATTTTATTTAGTTCATGTATATAATGAAATGAATTGGCCTTCTGCTTAGAAGGAAAACATCTTTTAATTAATGTTCTCAAGAGCATTATTGTTTAATATCCCTCATCTCTGTCATACATTTACATGTAAGTTTATACACCTAAATCAGCTTCTGGTTACTTAACTAGTACAGGTCCTTGTTAAACAATCAAATCACATTATAACCTAACACTTAGTAAAGCCTTGCATGGACATTTTTACTTATTAAATACTACAAATTCACTCCCTTTAATAAAGCATCAAAAAAACAAAGCATCTGTTATCACGTATTATCAGTATGACATGGAAATGCATAACTAGGACCATGGTTTAATTTTATTCTCATCCTTTGTAGAATTGTTAAATAAGAAGTAGTGCTTCTAATAAAATTTGACTGTACTTTTGGTAATTTAAAAAGTCTTTTCTCCTACTCATGGACTGTAACTCAATGACCTATACAATAAATTTCATCTTGAGTTTAATGAAAAAAATAGTTTATTTGAAAAAATTTTGTTTTTCCTTATTTCAGGTAAACCTAGGGTTACATTCAGTGTGAGTTTATTAAAAGTAGCTTATCGGTGGTATCTGGTAATGTCTGTTTATCCCTAGACCCAGTTAAATAAAGGTATTTTAAATGGTTAAAGATAATGGAAATTAAATTGTTATTGAAAAATGAATATTCTCCTTCAAAACAGAATGGTTGCTATTTAAACTATTATTATGTATGTTTGCTGAACATATTGTAAGAGTCAGTACTTTAGCTTTAAAAAATGGACTATATAGGCTTGTTTATTATTTGCTTTAAAAATCTGTATGGAAATTTCTTTTTAGGAGAACCCCCAATCAAAAGAAACTTGTTAAATGAATTTGACAGGATAATAGAAAATCAAGAGAAATCCTTAAAAGCTTCAAAAAGCACTCCAGATGGTAAAATATGCTTTTTATCTGTATTTTCCCCCTCTATAAGTACTATCCATAATAATCTTAAAGTTATTTTTTCAGCTCTTTTGAGCATATAGATAATTGGGCAAGACTTTATAGTTTGATCTGTTAAGCTTAAGTCTTATTTTATTTATGTGAGCTTCTCCTTCATAATATCTGGTATGATGCAGAAGTTCTTCGTAATTAGGAAATGTGCTATTGTTACAAAATAATGGCTTTCTAAATTAAAAAAGCTATGAAAATGTATTAAGAACTTAGTCTAAAAATTTGAAGCTTAGGTTCTAGAATTCGGTCAAGCTTTTAGCACTCACCATGCCACCAAAATCACTCTCTCCTAAGTCACATGGTGATCTCTCTGTTGGCAAATCCAGCAGGCATTTGTATTCTCATTTGACCCCATATATCAGCCACATTCAACATGGTTGGTCACTTCTGAGACCACCACTCTCTTGGTTCTCACATAGCTGCCACTTCTCAGTCATCTTTGTTGATTCTTCCCTATTCTTTTCTTATTCTAAACATAGGTGTACCCCAGGACCCTGTCCATAGATCCCTTTTCTGCCTATACTTCAGTGACTACCAAAATAATATCTGCAGCCTTTAGCTTGTTCTGGAACTCCAGACTTATTTATTCATTTGCCAGTTTGACACTTTTCTACTGGTGTTGCTAATGTGCAACTCAGGTGGTATGACCAGTGCTCAACTCCTGCCCCAGACCTGCTCTTTCTGCTGTCTTTCCTTTCTCACTGCCATTCTGTCAGCTGATCACATCAAAGCTTTGATGTCATCTTTTACTCTTGTTTCTTCATACTTCACACCCAACCGATCAATAAGTCCTATAGGTCCTACCTTCAAAATATGAGAATCTGATCATTTCTACCCCTTTATCCAAGCCACTGTCATAGCTTCTAATCCATCTCCCTGTTTTTGGGAGACGTTCCCTTTCTTCCAGGCTAGTTGCCACACAAGCAGCCAGAATCACTCTTATAATACAGAGGTCAAATCCTACTTAAAACTCACTGTAGCTTCCTGTTTCATTTAGGCTGAAATTTGAAGTTCTTAACATGAATTGCTTGAAAATAAATAATACATATGTAACTGTTCACTATATACTTGGCTCCTGGTTTGGGAAGGAAGAACTGATACAGTAAAGGAGAAATGTATTAAATTGTGGAGTGTTAGTTCTGAAACACATGGGATAAATCTCACAAGAGGCAGGAACACTTTGGAATTTTCTAACTCATGTCTAATTTAATAATAGAGATGTGAAAGTTACCTTAAAAACAGACTGTTTTGAATGTCCAGAAAACTATTATTTCTGTTGTTCTTTAATTTGATGGGTCTCAAATTTTAGTCTGCACAAGAATTCTGAACAGAGTTGGAAACTAAAACCATAATTACTATTCTTTATGAGAAGTATAAATAATATCTAGGATGGTTTTTACCATACTGAATTATTACTTGATAAATTGTCTTTCAAACCTGTGTAAGTTGTGACTTTACTCTCTAGGTATTGAAAGAATGGTGTTAGATAGCATGCGTATAGGCAGCTCTTATCCTTCTAAAATCATTGTCCTATGAGAAATAAATGGAAGCACATGTATGTAATTTTAATAATGATGTTATTGCTTAAAATGTTACCATAACTCTTTTGGAGATTTATCTTAAACCAGTATATATTCAATATTTATTTGATCATCACATCTTCCTTTTTTTTAATGATTTTTTTCTCAGCATGATCTTCATTCATAATTTGCAAGTGAATGATTGTTTTCCTTAAAATCTTTTATTAACATTTTTACACACAAAAAAGTTGAGAGAATACCCATATAGCCACTATATTCAACAGTGTTACTATTTTGCTATATTTGTTTTATCTCATCACATGTAATATGTGAACATAAATAGTAATAGACCTATGGGGATAATATATGTATGTTTTTGCTAAAACGTTTGAGTATTAGTTTTAGACATGACATTTCATAATGGTATAACCACAGAGCCATTATCCCAAAGAAAGTTGCCTAATATCTGATATAATCTAATCTCAATAGTCTTCTTACTTTTTCATATTTAATTTTTATGACAGTAGCACTTTTAAATGACCAAGCCAATTGTTTTGTAGACTGTCCCACATTCTGGATTTGTTTGTTTCCTTGTAGTATCATTTAACTTTTTGTTCTAGTCCCTATTTGGATCAAAGACTTAATTAGGATTAGGTTATATGTTTTTGGCAAGAATGCCTCATGGAAGTTCTGTGTACATGCATTGCATCATATCAGGGGCACATTGTGTCAAATGACTTGATCACTTTGTTAAGATGATAACCACCAGATCACACCATTAAAAAGGTATATTTTCCCATTTGCAATTTAGCAAGTACTATATTTTGCCATCTTTAATGTACTCCCATGTATATGGGGCACCCATGTTTTTGGCCCAAACTTTAAGGGAAAAAATATTTTGTTTTAATTTTTTAATTAATTAATTAATTAATGTTTAGAAACAGAACCGATTATTGTATTCCAGGGTATTATTTTGCATATGGATATTGTTATTGCTCTAGAGTTACACTTCTAATGGATAAGCATAAATGAATTAAAAATTTTTATGAAGATATAGAATTAGTACTACCTATTTATAACATGCATCCTTACTTTTCCCTCAAAAATTTGGACAAAAAGGTGCATGCAATATACACAGCAAAATACAGTAATCTGTTGGATGAACCTTTGGTCCTGTGAGAATATCCAGTTTACCAAACTGTCTTTCATTCACGGTTTTAACATCCATTGATGATATTTACTTGAGTCAATTATTTAACTGGATGTTGGAAAATAGTGATTTTCAAATTATGTTAATTCCTTATACATTTAGTAGCTGGGATTCTTTAGCAAGGAAGAGCTTTTCCTTAACAATTTGGGATGAACTATAGTTCTTTGTAAAATTGCAGGTTAAAATCTTAAATTTTTCCATTTAACTACCAGATTTTCAGATTAAAGGAGTAGTCACTGTAATAATCACTACTAATGGTATAAATGAATTTTTCCTCTGTTGAATAAAATTGATTTTTTAGATTTCTATTTATAATGCATGTATAAAGTTTAAAAGTAAAATGTATTATATATACATAATGTATATTTTCACAAAAAGAAAAATTCTTTTTGATTTTAAATCATCCCAAATTGAAAACTGGAAACCTCTTGAAAGTATTTCCAGGGGGTTGTTAACTTTTTTTTAAACATGTCTTAATCAACCTTTGGGCACTTCCATGCCTTTTATTATCACAAAAAGATTTCCTAGGTTGTCCTTGTAATTCCCTGCCATACTACTAAAATCACCATTTTTCCAATGATCCTTTCAGTGGTTAATAGCTTTTAAAACACCAGATTCAGGGTTCTGCCTATTCTCATTGTGCACATGTTACTGTTTTTTATGCTGCAATAATAACAGCACCATAGTTACTTATCCCACAGTAGTGGTTCTCAAAATTTTGATCTGAAGTCCTTTTTATAATCTTTTCTTTAAGTATATTATATCAATTATGCTATTACAGTTTTCCCAAAATTTTCTTCTACCCCCCTTCACCGGGTACCCCCCTTCCCTCCAGCATACCCTCCTTAGTTCATGTCCACGGGATGTGCATTTAAGGTTTTTGGCTTTTCATTTCCTATGCTATTCTTAACGTCCTCATCTATTTTGTACCTACCAATTATGTTTCTTTTTTTCTCTTTTTAATTTATTTTTATTTTTATATATTTTTTTACTTTTTATTCTTTTTCATTTTTATGCTAGTTTATTCTGTAGGAATGACTGTAAATTTTATCTAACAGTGATAACGTAAAATGTCTATTTTTCATTTTTTGGCTTCAGTGAATTTTTTTGTTCTATTTTATTGTTCAAGCACTGTTCTCTCAACTATCCTCCCCATACTCCCTCACCCCTCCCATCCTCAATCCTACCCAAATTTGGCTTTGTCCATGGGTCCTATATACTTGTTACTTGATTATCCTTTCCCTTTCTCCTGTTATCCTCTCCCTCTCCCCTCTGTTTTACTATCAGTTTGTTCCTTATTTCAATGTCTCTGGTTATATTTTGCTCACTTGTTTGTTTTGTTGATTAGGTTTCACTTATAGGTCAGGTCATACTGTATTTGTCTTTCACCACCTGGCTTATTACTTAGCAGAATGCTCTCCAGTTCCATCCATGCTGTCGCAAATGGTAGAAGCTCCTTTTTTCTTTCCACTGCATAGTATTCCATCGTGTAAATGTACCACATATTTTGATCCACTCATTTACTGATCAGCACTTAGGTTACTTCCAGCACTTGGCTATTGTAAATTGGGCTGCTATGAACATGTGTGCATAGGTTCTTTTGAATTGGTGTTTCAAGATTCTTAGGATATAATCCCAGCAGTGGAATTGCCTGGTCAAAAGGTAGTTCCATTTTTAGTTTTCTGAGGAAATTCCATACTGTTTTCCACAGTGGCTGCACCAGTCTGCATTCCCACCAACAATGTACTGGGGTTCCCTTCTTCACACAACCTCACAAGCAGTGTTGTTAGTTGATTTGGTTATGATGGCCATTCTGACCAGTGTGGAGTGGTATCTCATGGTGGTTTTACTTGGCATCTCTGATGGCTAGTGATACTGAGCATCCTTTCATATGTCTCGGAGCTTTTTGTATGTCCTCTTTGGAGAAGCCTCTGTTCAGGTCCTTTGCCCATTTTTTAATTGGGTTGTTTGTCTTCTTGGAGTGGAGTCGCAAGAGTTCTTTATGTATTTTGGAGATCAAACCCATGTCTGAAGTATCGTTGGCAAATATGTTTTCCCATATGGTTTATTCCCTTTTCATTTTGCTCATGTTTTCTTTAGCTGTGCAGAAGGTTTTTATTTTGATGAAATCCATTTGTTTATTCTTTCCTTTATGTCCCTTGCTCAAGGGGACATACCGGCAAATATTGCTATGTGGAATATCTGAGATTTTTCTATGTTCCCCTCTAGGGCCTTTATGGTGTTGGGACTTATATATAAATCTTCTATCCATTTCGAGTTTATTTTTGTGTATGGTGTAAGTTGGTGGTTGAGTTTCATTTTTTTGCATGTTTTTTCATTTGGGGGAGCTATATAGATCTCCCAACATTTGTTGAAGAAGCTATTTTTACTACATTTTATGCTCCTGCCCCTTTGTTGAATACTAATTGACAACAGAGACTGGGGTTTATTTCTGGGCTCTCTATTCTGTTCCATTGGTCTGTGTGTCTGTTCTTATGTGAGCACCAGAGTGTTTTGATTATTGTAGCCTTGTAATATAGTTTGATGTCAGGTATTATGATCCCTCATACTTTGTTCTTCATTCTCAAAATTGCTGCAGCTATTTGGGGTTGTTTATGGTTCCATATAAAGTATTGAAATGTTTGTTCTATATCTGTCAAATATGTCACTGGTGGTATTATAGGGATTGAACCTATAAATTGCTTTGGGTAGTATGGACATTTTGATAATGTTAATTGTTCCAATCCATGAATATAGTACATGCTTCAATTTGTTTATGTCTTCCTTAATTTCTTTCTTCAGTGTTGTGTAGTTTTCTGAGTACAGGTCTTTTACTTCCTTGGTTAGCTTTATACCTAGGTACTTTATTTTTCTTGTTACTATGTCAAATGGGATTTTTTTCCTGATTTCTGTTTCTAACATTTCATTGTTGGTGTACAAAAATGCTTTTGATTTCTGAATATTAACTTTGTATCCTGCTGTTTTGTCAAATTCACTTATTAGATTGAGTACTTTTTTGGTGCAGTCTGTGGTATTTTCTATGTACACTATCATGTCATATGCAAATAATGACAGTTTTGCTTCCTCCTTTCCAATTTGGATGCCTTTTATTTCCTTTTCTTGTCTGATTGCTGTGGCTAGGACTTGCAATACTATATTAATAGAAGTGGTGAAAGCAGACATCCTTCTCTTGTTCCTGATCTTAATGGGAAACTTTTTAGTTTTTGCCCATTGAGTATGATGTTGGCTGTAGGTTTCTCCTGTATGGCCTTCATTATGTTAAGGTATGCTCCCTGTACTCCCAGTTTGCTGAGTGTTTTTATTATAAAATGGGAGCTGCACCTTATCAAATGCTTTTTCTGCATCTGTTGATATGATCATGCGATTTTTGTGTTTCCTTTTGTTTATGTGATGTATTATGTTTATTGATTTACAAATATTGTACCATTTTTGAATCCCTGGCATGAATCCCAGTTGATCATGGTATATGATCTTTTTAATGTATTGCTGGATGCAGTTTGCCAATATTATATTGAGGATTTTAGCATCTATGTACATCAGCAATATTTGCCTGTAGTTTTTTTTCTTTGATGCATCTTTATCTGATTTGGGGATTAGGATGATGCTGGCTTCATAAAGTGAGCTTTAGAGTCTTCCCTCTTTTTGGATTTTTTGCAATAGTTTGTGAAGTATGTTAGCTCTTCCTTACGTGTTTTATAAAATTCTCCTGTGAAACTGTCCAGTCCACAGCTTTTGTGTGCTGGGAATTTTTGATTACTGCTTCAATTTCATCAGCTGTTACTGGTCTTTTCAGGCTTATGCTTCTTCATCATTCATCTTTGGAAGATTATATTTTTCTAGGAATTTCCATTTCAGCCAGGTTTTCAAATTTCTTGGCATATAGTTCTTCATAGTAATTTTTTACAATCCTTTGTATTTCTGTAGTATCAGTTGTAATTTCTCCTCTTTCATTTCTGGTTGTGTTTATTTGTGTCCTCTCTCTTTTTTTCTTGATGAGTCTACTTAAAGGCTTGTCAGTTTTGTTTTTTCTTTTCAAAAACCAGCTCCGGGATTTAATGATCCTTAGAATTATTCTTTTAGTCTCTATGTCGTTTAATCCTGCTCTGATCTTGGTTATTTCCTTCCTTCTACTTGCTCTGGGGTTTGTTTGTTGTTGCTCCTCCAGTTCTTGTAGATGTACATTTAGGTTGTTTATTTGAAATGTTTCTGTTTTTTTTAGGTAGGCCTGTATCACTGTGAACTTCCTCACAGGACTGCCTTTGCTGTGTCCCATAAGGTTCAGACTGTTGCGAGTTCATTTTCATTTGTTTCCAGAAAATTTTTGATTTCTTCCTTGATCTCATTCTTAACCCATTCATTGTTTAATAGCATGCTATTCATTCTCCATGAGTTTGAGTGTTTTTGAGTTTTTTCCTTGAGGTTGCTTTCTAGTTTCAAGCCCTGTGGTCAGAGAAAAATGCTTGATATGATTTCAAGAATTTTGAATTTGCTGAGGCTTGTTTTGTGTCCTTTCATGTGGTCTATCTTTGAAAATGGTCCATATGCATTTGAAAAGAATGTGTATTTTGCTTCTTTGGGATGAAAGGTTCTATGTATATCAGTTAAGTCCCTTTGATCAGCATTGTTTAAAGCCTCAACATTCTTGTTGACATTTTGTTTGGAAGATGTATCCATTTTTTACAGTGGGGTGTTAAAATTCCGTAGTATATGTGTGTTGCTGTCTATATCTTTCTTGAAATTCCCCAAAGTTTTCCATATATATTTGGGTGCTCCCGTGTTGAGTGCATATATATTTATAATGTTTATGTCTTCTTGATGGATTCTTCCCTTGAGTGTTACAAAGTGTCCTTCAGGGTCTCTTTTTATGGACTTTGTTTTGAACTCTAATTGTCTGATACGAGTATTGTGACCCTGGCTTTTTTATCCTGTGCATTTGCTTGGAGTAGTTTTTTTCAACCCTTCACTTTCAGACTGTGAAGGTCTTTTGTTCTGAGGCAGGTCTCTTGTAGGCAGCATTTGTGTGGGTCATGATTTCTTATCCATTTAGCTACCCTATGTCTTTTGATTGGAGCATTTAATCCATTTACTTTTAAGGTTATTATTGATAGGTACTTATTCACTGCCATTTTACTCCCTTCATACCTGTGTTCCTCTGTCTTTCACTGTTTTTCTTTATCTTCATGAAGCAGTCCCTTTACCATATCTTGCAGTACTGGTTTGAGCCTTGTTTTTCTGGGAAACACCTTATTTGGCCTTTCATTTTAATTGAGAGCCCCGCTGGGTAGAGTGGTCGTGGTTGCAGGCCTTTGGTTTTCATTACTTGGAATATTTCTTGCCATTCCTTGGAGCATTTCCGTTGAGAAGTCAGCTGCTATCCTAATTGGAGGGTCCCTTGTATGTTACTTCTTGTTTGTCCTTTCCTGCCTTTAAGTTCTCTTTTTGTCTTTTGCCATTTTAATTATGATGTGTTATGGAGTGGGACTCTCTGGTTCCTCTTGATTGGGACCCTCTCTGCTTCCTGGATTTGTGTGACTTTTCCTGTCATCAATTTAGGGAAGTTTCCATCATTACTTTTTCAAGCAGGTTTTCTATGCCTTCCTCTTCTCTTCTCCTTCTGGTATCCCTCTTATATGGATATTATTGTTTCATGTTGTCCTGCATTTCCCTTAATCCCTCTTCATTCTTTCTGAGCCTCTTTTCCTTTCCTTGCTCTTTCTGGGAGTATTTTTCTACATTGTCCTCCAGCTTGCTGATTGATCTTCTACTTCATCTAGCCTGCTTTTGATTCCTTTTACTGTGGCCTTCAGTTCAGAAATTGTAATTTTCATTTCCTCTTGGCTTTTGTTGATAGTTTCTGTGCCCTTTTTGAGAGGTGTAATTTGCCGTAAGTTCCTTGTGTCTTCTCTCTAGTTTTTGGTAATTTGCACCGAGCTCATGGAGCTTCCTTACAATAATTGTTTTGAACTCGGTATCTGATAGTTGAGTTACCTCTATTTCATTTAGTACTCTTTCTGAGGATTCCTCCTTTCTTTTTGTTTGAGGTTTTTTTCTTTGTCTTCCCATTATTTGTGATTCTCTTCTTGTTTGCCTCAGCTTCTTAAATTGATCTGTTTTGATTACTTGAGTTTGTGGTGTGAACTTCTGTGGTAGGCAACCTGTAGATTCAGTAGTGCAGACTCCTTGATATCCTGAATTTGATGCTCTAGGAATGCCCTTTATGCCATTTATGTTGGCTCTCTGAATGTAATTGGGTTTTTATTGTTATTGGGTCATTCTTTGGTAGGTCCTTCCCTCCAGCTGGTTGACTGTCACTCCACCCACCATGTCTTTTATGCTGTTGTGCAGGTGCAGTCAGTTAGTGCTGAACATTATTCTTCTGTCCATCTCAGGTTTAAGGCTTCTGTCTCTCTATTGTTCAGTTGTTTGTTCTGGGTGATTTCTTCACAATTTAGCTGTAATGCCTGATTGGTCCTGGAAGGAGGTTTGTGTGGCTTACATTACTCCTCCACCAATTCTCTTCCCAATTCTGCTTCTTAATGTCTGTACTCTTTCCCCCATTCTCCTCCTTCCCCCTCCACTTTGATATTTCTCCATATGATCTCCATGTCTGTGATTCTGATCCTGTTGAAGTTGTTTGCTTAGTTTGGTTTTGTTTTTGTTTTTTAGATTCAGTTGTTGATAGTTGTTAGTTTGTTGTTACTTTACTGTTCATAGTTTTGATCCTCTATTTTCTTAGATAAGTCCCTTTGACATTTCATTTGATAAGGGCTTGGTTGATGATGAATTTTAGTTTTACCTGGTCTGGGAAGCACTTTATCTGCCCTTCCATTCAAAATGATAGTTTTCCTGGATGGAGTAATCTTGGTCATAGGTCCTTGCTTTTCATCACTTTGAATACTTCTTGCCAGTTCCTTCTTGCCTGCAAGGTTTCTTTTGAGAAATAAGCTGATAGTCTTATGGGAACTCCTTTGTAAGTAATTCTCTTCTTTTCTCTTGCTATGTGTAAGATTCTCTCCTTATCTTTAACATTTGGCATTTTAATTATGCTATCCCTTGGTGTAGTCCTCTTTGGGTCCAACTCATTTGGGCGTCTGTGTGCTTCCTGATTTGTATGTTTAATTCCTTCTCCACATTAGGGAACTTTTCTTTCATTATTTCTTCAAATAAGTATTCAGTTTCTTGCTGTTCCTCTTTTCCTTTTGGCATCCCTATGATTCAGATGTTGGCACTTTTGGAAATGTATCAAAGTCTTATTCTGTCCTCATTTTTTTGAATTCTTGTTTCTTCATTCTGTACTGGTTGACTGTTTATTTCTTCCTTATGTTCCAAATCATTGAATTGAACCCTGGCTTCCTTTCCTTTACTGTTGATTCCCTATGTATTTTTTTATGATTATTGTAATAGCTAGATTAACAAAAAAGAATGTCACAGTGCACTTAGGTACAATCTCTAAAGCGCTCATATTTCTGGCCTTCATTATTTACACATTTTTTCAGTTATTTTTTATTGATTATGCTATTACAGTTTTCCCAATTTTCCCCCCTTTATCCTTCCTTTCTCCTGCCCCCCAACCCTCCAGCATTCCGCTCCTTAGTTCATGTCCATGGGTTGTACATACAAGTTCTTTGAATCCTCTGTTTCCTATACCATTTTTTAACTCTCCCTGTCTATTTTATGCCTCCTAATTATAATTCTTCTTCCCTATATCTTTCCCCCACTATTCTTCCCTTCTACTTCCCACTGAAATCCCTCTGTGTGATATCCATTTATCTGATTCTGTTCCTGTTCTAGTTGTTTACTTAGTTTTTGTTTTCATCGTTTTTCTTTTATTTTTTTAAATATATTTTATTGATTATGCTATTACAGTTATCCCATTTCCTCCCATCATTCCCCTCCACCCTGCACACAACCCCCCCACATTTCGCCCATTAGTTCATGTCCATGTGTCATAAATTCTTTAGCTTCTACATTTCCCACACTATTCTTGCCCTCCCCCTGTCTATTTTCTACCCACCATCTATGCTACTTATTCTCTTTACCTTACCCCCTCTCTCCTCCTCCCACTCCCCTGTTGCTAACCCTCCATATGATCTCCATTTCTGTGTTTCTTTTCCTGTTCTAGGTGTTTGCTTAGTTTGCTTTTGTTTTAGATGTGGTTGTTAATATCTGTGAGTTTGCTGTCCTATTACTGTCATATTTTTTATCATCTTTTTCTTAGGTAAGTCCCGTTAACATTTCATATAATAATGGCTTGGTGATGATGAACTCCTTTAACTTGACCTTATCTGAGAAGCACTTTATCTGCCCTTCCTTTCTAAATGACTGCTTCACTGGATAGACCAATCTTGGAAGTAGGTCCTTGCCTTTCATGACTTCAAATGCTTCTTTCCAGCCCCTTTTTTGCCTGGAAGGTCTCTTTTGAGAAATCAGCTGACAGTCTGATGGGAACTCCTTTGTAGGTGACTGTCCCCTTCTCCCTTGCTGCTTCTGGAATTCTCTCCTTCATTTTAATCTTTGCTAATGTAATTATGATGTGCCTTGGAGTGTTCCTCCTTGGGTCCAACTTCTTTGGAACTTTCTGAGCTTCCTGGACTTCCTGCAAGTCTATTTCCTTAGCCAGAATGGGGAAATTCTCCTTTATTATTTGTTCAAATAAGTTTTCCACTTGTTGCTCTTCTGCTTCCCCTTCTGCTACCCCTATAATTCGGATGTTGGGACGTTTAAAGATGTCCTGGAGTTTCCTAAGCCTCTCTTCATTTTTTTGAATTCCTGTTTCTTCCTTCTTTTTTCTCTTTGGTTGTTTCTTTCTTCCTTCTGGTCCACACCATTGATTTGAGTCCCAGTTTTCCTCCCCTCTCTATTGGTTCCCTGTGTGTTTTTCTTCACTTTATTTATTGTAGCCTTCATTTGTTCATCTAATTTGTGAGCAAAATCAACCAATTCTGTGAGCATCCTGATCACCAGTGCATTGAACTGTGCATCTGATAGGTTGGCTATCTCTTGGTCACTTAGTTAAATTGGCTCTGGGGCTTTGATTTGTTCTCCTGTTTGAGCCATTTTTGGGTTTTGGTTTTTTTTTT
>PVKU01011554.1:0-42376 GCA_004027475.1 Anoura caudifer | reverse complement strand
CCAAGGAAAGAAAAGGTAGGGCATTTGGAGAAGTGACAGTAGGAGAGACTAGATTGGAACTGGAAATGAAAAGGGAGAAGTCTAGAAAATATGGGCATGAAGCATGAACTGGAAATGGTGATGGGGCAGAAGATAAGAACAGTAGGAAAAGAGACAGAGCTCTCTGTAACAGTCCAGAATATCATGACCTTGGAGCAAAGGTCTCACCTTTACACTGATCCAGTCACTGGAATGTTCTTGCCTGGGAACAGACATTTGAAATCATTTGCATTGGAATGTGCACATAAGCCAGTCTGGGGCTGAAAAGAAAAAAATTTACTTGAGAATCATTCAACCTGCCCAGCCCACAAGCTAAACCACCACTCATTTCATTGTATTCTCTAAATAACGCATTGTTATATTTTTGCATGATAAGAATGCCCTAGCTTAGTAAAAACAGATAAGTTCCTGGTGTCCTGGTGGCAAACACCCACTTGAGAATGATACAAACATTCCAACACTTTCAGGAAACTCCCTTATTCACTGCCAAATCTCACCCCCCTCGAAAGCCATATCTAGCCCCTGGAATAATTTTATAATTTTAACGGGATGCACATAATTGAGTTTTCAACCAAAACCACGAGCTTTACATATTGGGATCTCAACCACATTTGTTTTCTTCGAAGTGTTTAAATTTAAAACATTAGCATACCGTGAGAAGTTAGAACACCCACATGTCTGCAAAACAAATAGTTCAACAATTTCTCAGGCATTGCCACAAAGGAAATGTAGACGTCCAACCTGAAATTAGAACGAACAGACTTAGAAGCACCAGAATTCGGGACACAGATATAACAATACCATGGACTGCCCTCATATTTCCTCTGCAGATTGGTTCAGAGCTCCTTGTTTTGAAATCCTACAATCATTAGTACCTGACAATTACACTGGACAAGTGCTTTTCTTATTTCATATCACATTTATTCAGAAATACATAGAATCAAAAGTATTATAGTCAATTAAGGACTTTGAAATTATATATTATAATTTTGTCTATTTGATTGTTGTTTGGTAATTTTTGATCAAAGCCTTCTTTAAAAATCTGATATTATCTCTGAATGCTCTGCTGGGAAAATTGCACGTGTTCTGTGTGTAAATCTGTCAACTCCCTGAAACCCGTTTATGAATGATGTTACTGTTTCATCGAGGAGAGCAGGACCCAGAGGTCCCAGGTCAACCATCGCTGATTTGGACTCAACATATTATCCGCAAGGGAAGAAAATGAAACCCAGAGAGGTTAAGTGACTTGACCAAAGGTCACACAACAGCCGAGGAGCAGAGCCACCAGTGAAATTGAACTTCGTCCCTAACTTATGGTCCTGTATGTTTCCACTATCTACTGGGAATTTAAATAACCACAAACTATCAAGACTTTGGATACCAGCTTCCCCTCCCAAGATGGTATTGCTATAATCAAGAGATAGTAAAGTCAGAAGTTAAAAAAATTTTGTTTTATTTCTGAGTGATTGACTGAGTGAGGCTATTGCATGGCTGGACATAAAGACTTTTTCTACATCAATCTCTCTGTGTGAAATAAAAACAATTCTTTCCAGCCACTTTTAGCCCCTGTTGCAAAAATAAATGAGATCATTATTTATAGTATATAATATCAAAAGCATATAACTGCAGGAAAAAGTTTCCTTCAAAAATAGAATAATAACCTGTGTTTTCCAGAGTATTGCAACCCAAGAACTGTGAAATCACACTTTTGGTATAAATAAGTTCCCAAAATTTTCTCTGATTCCCTGTGAAAATAAATAAATGTGACGCAATAGTGTTATTACTGAAAGTTTCAAGTTGTGTCCTCTGTGCCCTCATATGAAAGCTATCTGAGCTGCCACATGACATCTACTTTTCTACCCCTCTTGCAGCTCCAGCTCTTGTGGACAGGCTTGTGAAGCCTGTAAACTGCCCTGCTACTGCTGATAGAGATAAGTCTGCTTCCTGCTCACCGCATCTCCCCCACCAAAGGGGCCACCAAAGCGCCATGCTGATAAAGCTGCCTACAGGAGTGTTATTTACATGACCTTTACTGACAACTGACAAAGTGGCCCAGTATCATGTTACTCTATTCTAGATGCACCTCACTGAAGCGCAGACCACAGTGTTTTATTTGTCCTGAAGCAAGGCTACTTAGCATTCCTCATGTCCCACAGAGATTTTTCTATTTCTAGTGGCTGGTGCATACTTGGTACCAAATATTTTATAAATGAAGGCTGATGGGAATGTGTAACAAAGAACACCAAATTTGCAGTATTATCATTATTTCAATGTGTTAGTATAATTCCTTGACTATGTTGCCAGTAAACATACTGAGTCTTGGTCATGCTGGTGAAATAAATGCAGAAATAACACAGACTCCAAAGTAGACTTATCTAAAATGATATTTAAATGACAGCTTGTAAAATATTTTTCATCTCTTATATTTCAATTTTTGATAAAGTTAATTGAGAAAATTTGTTGAATACATATAATTATTTTAGTGGGAAACTTGACTTGGTGCTAGTAAATACAGTAATAGATTTTTTACTCGGTATTTTGGATCTTTTGGACAAAAAGACATTACCCCGGGAAATACAGTGGAAATTTCAAATGTGAACATCGGTGTATGAGCTTCAGAAAGACAAGGAGGTGGTTACCAGAAGGAAAAGCATTCGGGGGAGGATGAAGAGAGCAGAGGGCATCAGATGGCAGTGGAAGGAGACAAGACTTTGGGCAGTGAACACACAATGCGATACACTAGTAATGTACTATACAATTGTACATCTGAAACTCATATAATGTTATAAATCAGTGTTACCATAACAAATTTAATTGTAAAAAGACAAGGAGGGTATCTTTACATTTAGGGTTTTCTTTTCTTACAAGTTTCATAATTGAGGTAAATACATTTAACCCAGAGAAAGAAAAGACCTAAAAGTTATTACTGTTCCCATTTTTTCCCCCAGTCTTATTAAGAGTTTTACTTAGTCATGAACAAATATAGCAGTACTACCTGTTAGATGATACTTTATATGGAAGATACAGTGCCAGATAAGCAAAATACAATCACACTTTAGGCAATTTACAGTCATGTGGGAAATACAGACAAATAAAGAGACAGTTACCTGGTGACAGATGCTAGGACTGGTGTCTTACTTTACAAGGAGAAGGTGCCAACTAAGATTGAAAGATGACAGACATTAGGCAAAGGAAGAGGATATTTGAAGTAGGAAGAGGAGTCTGTACAAAGACCCAGAGTGGATGTTTGGAGAGGTGAAATCAATTCAATCTGGATGCAGTGTAGACTGTGAGAAGACACTGCCTAGAAATGAAACCAGGACAAGTTAGGAAGGGTTTTAAGGTTCTTGTTAAAGAAGTTTAATGTTATCCCGAAGAATGGATAAATATTGATGAATTGGTAGTGGAGTGGTGGCATCAGGTCTACATTTCAAAGTATTCTGACTCCAGCCTGAAAAATGTTGCCACACAAAGTCCAGGGAACCAAACTAAGGGCAAGGAGATCAATACCACATAACTGTCCAGTAAGTAGTTTTTTTTGTATAATGCTCTGTGGTATTGATAATGTATATCACAGTCACTTTATTAGTCCACTTGTACTTGTTCTTTACTGGCCAAGTGCATTCTGTGGGCTGTGTGTCAAAGGTGAAACGAGTAATAGTCATCTATCAAAAACCAGCACATCTAGTGAAACAGCCATCAGCTATCTTGTAGAGGATCTGTTCCTCAAATGGCTTAATTACATGATGTAAAGGGCAATAAATATGTATTAGCCTGCAGTTATCTAAAGAAGTGGTTTTCAATGCTGAACTTTAAAAACAATTGGGGGTGCAGGTTTCTTGGCTGGTGTGACTCACTGGATTGAGTGCCACCAAAAGGTGGCTGGTTTGATTCCCAGTCAGGGCACATGCATAGGTTGTGGGCTGGGCCCCTAGTTGGGCACATGCAAGAGGCAACCAACTGATATTTCTCTCCCTCTCTTTCTCCCTCTTTTCCACTCTCTCTAAAATAAGTGAATAAAATCTCAAAACAACTGAAGGAAGACTTGAAGAAAGATTGATGTCCAGGTCCCACCTCAAACATCTTAAATCAAAATCTCTGTAGATTAAAACCCAGGTATTAGTATTTTTAAAACTCTTTGGTTATTCTAATGTGTAGCCTAGGTCATGAGGTTAGGTTCAACAGGATTTTGGTGACTGGTTCAGGGTGCTCCCATTGTAAGGTTCAAGACTCTGTATTCCCTAACAAAGGGTTCAGATGTGAACTCGTGTGCTTAAAGGCCTTAGAGTCTCTTCTGGCACAAGCAGCCGCCACAGCAAACTGTGTCAGATGTGTGCAGGCAGGAGGGACATATGTTAAAGAAGACTTTGGCAAAATAATTTTGTAATTTTGTCACCAAAACTTAGCGAACAGAATGTAAAAGTGATCCAGATGCATATTTTACAGGTCTGAGTTCATCATTAGAAAGAGCTATATGAATATTTGGGAAGGGAACATAAGAAACAAAAGCATGTATAGGGGTGCTTGTGGAGTTGAAAAGAGAGATGGAGTTAGAGAGATGAGAGAGATGGAGAGAGTGAAATTAAAAAAAAAAAAAAGAGAGGAAAATAGCAGAGAAACAAGGTGGTGAACAGTGAGTAAACATGCACAAACCAGGTGTCCCTGGCTAGAGGTCATCGTTTGACTCTGAAGTATTTAGACTTAATGCAGAAGAATGTCACTTTCTCATCCTATCCTTTAATAATCCTCCCACAAGGATCAGCTATTTTCTTCAAGTGACTATTCTAATTTCTGGGAATTGAAACACTATTTTCACCTAGTACATGTTAAACAATGACAAGAATCCCAGAAAATATCTCTTGAGACAATACTGAAGCTTTCATGATATATAATTCCAAAGTTAACACTGATATCTACTCTTTATTCAATACCTATTATGTACTGGGTTTTATTTGTCAGGTTGCTATGCAACCCCATGATTTTTGTATTACTAGTTCCATTTTCTAAATAATGAAACCAAAGGTCAATTTCCTTTCCCAAGATCCAAAACTCAAATTCTTAATCACTCAGCTGAACTGCTCCTCACATGGGACTTTCTAAAAAGCAGCAATACAAAACAATAGATTTTTTTCTATTTGCTGAATAATAAGTATAAGAGATATCAAAAAGTACCTCCAGTATGACAGTTAGTGGCATTTGAAATAAAGATAAGTATGTATGTATATTGAGCAAGAGGTGTTTCTCTAAAATGGACAATACATTGTCCCTTTGACTTATACATGTAAAAACATAACAGTAGATATAAAATTGTATTCTTATAACTCTCATATAACTATGAGATCAAAAGAAACATAAACAAAAAAATTGCATTAACAACATTAATTAATATGGCAACTGATATCATTAAAGTCACCGTTGTCGGTGAATGAATATCTGTTTAAATTCTATTGATTTTCACTCAACACTGGTATTTCAAACTTTGTTCACACAGGGAATCATCACATCATTTAGCTTTACCATGGTATGATGACTGCTCTATTTAAATATTAAATCCTTTTTAAAAAATTTATTAACCTTTGACAAAACAACTGTCTATGCATTAGGATCCCTGCTAAAGAAACTCACCCAGATATCCCTGCATCAAGTATTTCCTCTCCGTTTAGTATAGGGTGCTATTTCACGTTCCTCTTTTCCCACTGAAAATGGACCCCCCTCTGAGATTTATTTTCTTATAACCAGGTTTATTATCACTTCTAAAGTAAAGACAACTATGGAGGATATGTGTTTTCTTTTGGATTTGCAAAACCAAAATAAAAAGAAGGAGCAGGGGGGTTAATGGGGAGGAGGAGAGAAAGGAAAAAAGAAGAAGAAGAAACTGGAATGTGGATGGACGTCAGTGGAGGAAGAGTGCAAGGTAGTCATTCCTTGGAAGGTACACTCTTCTCTTCCACCATTTTATTCACCAATTTTTAATCTCAAACTGCACTTTAAAATAAAGTTATAACATAGGAACCACTTTAACAGTGAAACAAATTTGTACACAAGAGTGCTTTAAACTGCGGAAATGGTATATGCTCAAAACAGACTCAGGTCATTCTGTTGCACACACCGTTCACTTGGTGTGTGTACTCGTAACACAATTTTGCATTCATCCAAGCATTGTTCCATAAAACCTATGTCAAGTCTATTGACAAGTATTTCTTTGCCTGAAAACATGTTGAAATACTCCTTCTTGTACCATATATAGTAAGTACGTTTGGGGGTAAAAATAGCCACACTAAAAAAAGATAGGAGTCATTCACAAAGAAGCAAACTCTTCAAGAGATATTATGACAAAAATTATGAATAGAAGGTTATTACAAGGAGGAAAGTCTGTATTGCTTGTGGTCTTCTAGGATGAAGTACTTCCTGGGGTAAGGCTTTGAGGATCATATTGCCCAGTCCACAGAATGCAGGGAGTACATGAAGAATGCAAAGAAGGGTTTGATGAGCATTAATTTATTGTCTCTAGACACTTTATTAAATGTGTTTTGAAAGAAGGAGACATGAGTCCTGCCTCTCCCAAATACAGGTGAACCTCCATTTTCCTCTTCTAAGCAGGGCAGATTCAAGAACTGGCAGGGTGTAAAAACGGCCTCTGTTCTAAGAATGTGCTGGAGAAAATGAGCACAAGACGTAATTCCTCTTGTACCAGAGAAGAATTTGGAGAACTAAAGTCCAGAGTCCTGGAGTATGGCGTTCTTGGGGCTCCTAGAGAGGCAGGCCCTCAAAACTTCATGGATGTATACAGAGATGCATAAAAGAATATTTACCTTGTTACTTTAGGGCAAAGATCTTTCCTTTTATTTTAACTTTCTTACATGTACATGTAGTGGTAGTATTTCTTACAATAAACTATATTATTCCTATAATGAAAAAAAAATCAGAACTTTATTCAATTATAAAATAGAATTAAAACAGAAAAAAGCAACTACTAAAAAGTTTTAAAAACTAAATTCTTGGCTCAACTCAAAGACATTTAGAAACCCAGGGACTTTCTAAAACCATTCAAGATGAGTCCTTATCTCCGGCAGCTGCAGGGCTGAAGTAGTCAGAGGATCAAACTATTTCTGAGTAACTCAGTTGTTTGCTTTTAAACCACATTAATTAAGCCCCTCAAATAATACATATCTATTTCTTAAAATGTTGTTTATTTTAGATTAAGTTGTTCCAACATTGCCAAAATATTTACAATAATAACATAACAAAATTATAAATGACATTTTTGAGTCATTGAATAAATTTCATTATTGAAATTTTACATTTGCTAAAATACTCTTTATTCATCCATTTAGCACTAATAGGTGCTTCTGCCTCATGTTCTTTAGTTTATTGGTATAAAAAACATAGCAATAACTACCATAAATTGAGCATCTTTCTGCCCATGCCAAGCATGATGCTAGACAAACTACATAGATCATCTCATTTTTGATCTTAAAAAGTCCTACAAGTTTAATCTAGTCTTTATCCCTGTATAAATGAGAAACTGAGCCTCACAGGAGGATAAAAAACTTGCTACTTATGTAAGCGTTCCTGTCACTGCTCACCCGTTTATTTGTAGAAAATGTAAGATTCAGTATTATCGTTATGACAGTCCTATGAGAATCACAGAGAGAAGTACATGCAATAAAGTAGCTCTTTTGCCTTAAAATAATAACTTAAATGAAAAACAAGACAGTCTTTCCATATTATTGAGAAAAATCCCTTGGTTGTTGGCTTAACAGACCGTGTTTTCGTAGGAAAAGATATTTGATTAATATTGACGAGTTAAGAGTGACTAGCGAGCAGCTATTGGTTGTCTGTGCTAAGAATGCTTCGCCTGGTTTTTGACTTTCTGTTTTTAGATGTTATGTAATTTCAGTTGGATGTCAACTTGCATTTGTATAAGCTTTCCTGTCACTGCTCACCCAATTATGAGGATAAGATGTGAGATTCTGTACCATTGTTACGGCAACCCTATGAGAGTCAGAGAGAAGAACGTAAAATAAAGTAGATCTTTGACCTCAAAAAAAAAAAAAAAAAAAGAGAGAGAGAGAAAGAAAGAAAAAGAACTTGCCTACCTTCATATAGTTTGTAGCTACCAGCGTGGAAAGCCAGTATGTTTTCTTCTCACCTGTGTAGTCCGTGGGGGTTTTCAGGTAATTGCTAACTCTAAGGCTTGAATTCTGTCAAATCCCTCAAAAGAAATATTTCAAAACCATCAATTGTTAAACTAATTATCCTAGACTGAGTTTTTAGAGTAGTGGAGACAGACCGATTAATGTTCAGCTCCATTGTCTTATCATGTTGGAATGTACCCTGGCTTCAGGATACCCCTCTGTTGAAAAGAAATTTTAAATATATTTTTAACATCCTAGAGGAATGCTAGAGAAAATCTACACAGTCAGAAATCCAGAAATAGACAAAATTAATTAACTTTGAACAATGAAAAGGGTAGATTGGGACAGAGGAATAAAAACTCCGACTACTGACTATCTTGATTTTGATGTTTAGGTTTTATTCTACTTTAATGAAAAAACCTCAAAACATGACTCAAAGATCCAGAAATCAAATATTCTCTGGTTTTGAAATTCTTTAAAGTTAGTCTTTACCTTGAACTGACAAGAAGGTAGCTCGTAACTGCCTGTTATCCTCAGACACAGTAGCTCTATTTACACGGCCACAGCCAGCGTATGAGTCATTGAGTCAGATTGTGACATGCCCACATTTCATATTACTTAACTTGTGGCTTCAAAACAGATAAGGAAAAATGCACCCTCTACAAGGCAATCATTTCAGCACCAATGCCGAATTGCACATAACACAAAAAGTTGCATTTCATAAGTAGTCTGGAGAGCAAATTCAATAGTTCTATGCAAGTCGGGGTCATGTTTTTTGAAAGATGTAACACTTCTGTAAAAGTGTTTGGTTTGCCCTTTTTTCTTAGCCTGAAAAAGGTGGCAAACTGCCAACCTGAAAATTTTGAAAAGAAAAGAAGTCATTCCTGTTGTTTACACTGTAATCCTTAGCATGAGTACGTGTGCAGTGATTTCTGAGGCTCACAGATAACACAAGTCACAGCTGAAAATAAAAAAGCAGTTTGTAAAACAATACAATTAATCAAATGTAAAGTCACACTTCAGCCAAGTGGTTGGTATTGGCCTCTACTTAGTGTTTCCTTTCTCCCCAGCTCCTTCCTCTCTTCCTCTCCCTCCTCCTCCCCCATTTTCTTTCCTGTGAACTTCACATTGGCTTCAGATTTCAGCCAAAGATTGTGAGTGAAATGCTGCATACCTTGAGAAAAGCGTTTGCCATATTTCCAGTTATTTCAAGGCAGTTTTAGATAAGGATCCAAAATTAAGTATGATATATGGGTATTTTTACATTTGTCTGGGAGAAAATGCAGCCCTGGAAGTGTTTTGACAGGGCTCACCATTTTATGAAAATCTAGACCCTTCTAATTTGTCAAAGAGATGAAGGAGCATTAAAAGCATTTGTTTAAATTGTGGAAGGAATCAATTTAATGGTTTTATTTGAAAAGAAATAAAAATAATTATGTTATACTAAAGTAAATATCTTTAATTATTCACTTCTTCAATTGAATAATTGTCTCTTAAAATTAAATATATGTTTTGCTTCCTTTTCTCCTCCAAAAATTCAGTTTAGTTGAGAGTCTGGAAAGAATTTAATAGTGTACTTTAGACTAAATAAGCTTAAAATTTACTAAATGTCAGCATAAAATCTTTTAACAAAACATTCTGCATAAGAACATATTTTTAATTTCCATAAATCTGATCTACTAAAGTCTGAAAGCCAGCTCAGGATTTATCTTGGCAGGTGAGCTTAGAGAAAAATGAAAGCAATCAGTTTGTTCTCCTGACCTCTGTAAGTAATCACCTTTGAACAGTGCATTATAAAGCTCTTTACATCCACATCTGAGAAATAAATACAATCAATAATTGCAATAACTTTTATTTTTGATGGAATGAAAATTTGGTCATTGTATTTTGAAGTAATTTAGTGAATTCGCATGCATACAACTTCCCATGTAAGTGAAGCAAGTTGAGCAAAAGAAACATGATCTCCTTGTCCTGAAAGAATAGACAGAATATAAATAAATGCAGAATGAATAAAAAGTAATAAAACTGACTCACTTGAAATGAATATATAATGATAAATATAAATTTATAAATATTACATATATTTGAATAAACTGTTTTTACTCAAAAATGTCTTTCAGACAACACTGTGAAAAATTGACACACTAAACCCGATAAGGAGACTGAAGAAAGTGATAAACTAATGCCCCATTTCCTATGTGTTGATTTAACAATTATTTACTTAATTCCACACAAAGTTCAAAGTGAAACAACGCTTGCAGCCTTATAGTTCTCCTGGTATAGGAGAAATGTGCACAAATATTACACCAAGTGTGTAAGTACCACAACTAAGGTGTTGACAGAATACACAAAAGTGGAAATATATACCATGTCTAGAGATGTTGCAGAATATTTCATGAAGAAAGCACATTTTAGCTGAGGAACAAATGATTGCAAGGAACTCCCTAGACAGTTAGTTATAGGGGAAAGCACTTGCAAAGATGTGGAAGAGGAAAAACAAAAGCATGTCATATTTTGGAAAACTAAATGTTTCAAAAGAGCTAGAGTATAAAACAAGAAGGTACTAACCATTTACCTACTATATTAAGGATATGGAAGAGCCACTAAAAGACTTTTATTCATTATTTTTGCTGTCAAATAATCCTCGTTCATAAGTGGAAATGTTTAAATGGGGCAAACATAAAAAAGAAAATCAAATATACTTTATATCCTATAAGCAAATAATTATGTGGCTTGACACGGGTTTCATCACAGCCCTGCCTCTAACAGCCTTGCAAGGCTATGGATGAGGCAAGCATGTCCCCCATTAGAAATGAATATACATCCCCCACGTTTCACCAGGATTTTCTCCACTTATTTTCCACCACAATGAACTCTTCTGCCAGTTCTGGTTTCTTCAGGTGGATTAGATTTCCCCTAGTTTGCCGACAATTTCATGCCCTTGTGATCCGTGGCCGCCATTTTCTACTCTTGGCACTAAGAAATTTAGTTTGGTTTTCTATTTTAAACATGTCTTATTTGCGTTTTTCTTCTAACATATTGATCAATTAAAGGATTTTTTGAAGTTTGCTCATAAAAGAAGCTTGGGCAGAAAGCCAGGGCATGTTTTTTTGTTTTATTTCAGAGTAAGTACAGGCAAGTGGCACTGCTGAGCCAAGAAATGCTATTTGAAGGTGTCTGGTTCGTAGCGCAGATTGCTTTCTAGAAAAACACCTATCTTCACTCCTATTAGTAGCATGTGAGATACTGGCAGGCTTACTGACACTAGGTGTTATCTTTGATCTTTGCAAACAGTTAAGGGATTCTGAAGAGCTATGCTGATGAGATATGGATTGCTCTTTATTATCATTCTTCCTGCAGTGTGCAGGATGGATGGGCAGCCAGGGTTGGGGTGCAGGGGGGTGCAGCTGTGGTCTGGGGGACCAGATGGTGAGTGAGAAAATCGGGTTGAGAAATTCCTTGAGGAAGTGGCAGGAAGGAGAGATAAGGATGAATCTGAGAGATAATAAGAAAGTACAAATAGTATAACCAAGAAAATGCGGCTCCAGGAAAAATGAAAAATAATCGAGAAAATTACTGCTTTCTACAAAACACTCCACACACATTAGCTTTTATAAATCTCATAACAAACTTAGAAAACACTTTATTTTTCTGATTTTTCAGATTGTAAAATAGGTTAAAGTACAAGCATACCTTGTTTTATTGCCCTTCATTTTATTGTTTTGCAGATATTGCTTTTTTCATACAAATTGAAGGTTTGTGGCAACCTTTGGTTGAGCAAGTCTGTTCGTGTCATTTCTCCAACAGGCTCAGATGGTAGCATTTTTAGCAGTTGAGTATTTTTTAATTAAGGTATGTACATTAGTTTTTGTAGACATAAGGCTACTGCACACTTAATGGACTACAGTCTCATGTAAACATCAATTTTATGTGCACTGGGAAAACAAAAAACTTGTGTGACTCCTTTTTCTGCAGTACTCATTTTATTTCCGTGGTTTGGGACCAAACCCGTACTATCTCAGAGGCATGCCTGTACCCATTTTGAAAGTGGCATTGTAAGTAATCTACCCATTCCTACCCTATACCCAAGTGTACTACACTTTCCCCCACACCACACTGTGCTACACTAGCTTCTGAAACAGTGTCTGGGTTTCTAACTTGAGCATCTGGGTAATGAACTAAACTTTTTGGCCCAAGATGGAGCTGCTCCTGCCCAGGGTGCTGTGTTAGCAAACCAAAACTTTCATAACTTTTGGGTCCCTATAAATGCTATTCTTGACCAGAAACACTGTGTATGTAGCCAGCCAATCCCCTAACACAAAGCCAGCTCTGGGTTCTATGCTTACTTCCTTGTTCCTTGATTTTTCCAAATAAGGTCAGATATGCACCCTCAGCCAACCAACTGGAGCCCAGTACTTCCCTCTTGTTCCATGCTGGCCTCTTTCTGTTAAAGCATGCAGCCTTTCCCCCTTACTTTGCAGGTGCCTGCATTCTCAGGGTAGGGACAGCCCGCTGCATGAAGTGTGAAATAAAATTTGTTTCGGTCAACTAAATTGTTCTCATCGATTGTTTTAACATTGGTGATGAGTCCATTACCTAGACTGAGAAAAAGAAGACAAAGAGCCGATATAGGAAGTAAGATGATAAATATAGCCATGCATTGAATGTGAAGAGCTTGTGATACATACAATTGTAGAATTAAGTAGATATAGGAAAAAGTGGATTCAATATTTAAGAGCAAGAGCTGAATCATAAATTTAAAATTTGGTTGTCATTAGGATGTCTTGGTTCCTCAATATATCTAAATTATAAAGCAAGGCAAACCTTTTTTATGAATTTGATATACCAAACATGTAAATATAAAATATTGTATTGTTACGGAAAATAATTTGGAAAATAATGACTCTGGCGTGATTGGGGGTAACGGAGTGAGGTTTTATTACACACACGGACCCAGAGGAGGCAGTCTCCAAATTCTGGGCCTCGAACCTTGGCTGAGCAGGGCTTTTATTGCTCTCCAGACGCCCTATCCTATGTGGCAGAAGTAGGAGGTACAGAAGCTGATGCGAAAATAACTCTAGCCTTGAGGTGTCCTTATCGGAAGCTGGGTGTTCAGAAGCCAAAGCGGGAGTTAGCTGCTACAGTATGACTATAGAGTATATTTCTCAATGATTTCCCTCCCTCAAAGGAGTAAACTGACTCAAAAAGAAAAAGATGATATCCAGTCTACACACTATGCCAAGAGTAAGAGACTGTTCAGGGTGGAAAAGAAAAGAATGGGAGAGAGAAGGTAGAGAACAATATTCATAAAGGATGGGTGTTCGCACTATATTAACTGACTAAACTTTCTTGAAGGAAAGAGCTTTTAAAATATATATCTGGCCGTGTATGTTTAGGAGAAAAAGAAAGAAAGGCTTTGTTTACATGACATGTTGGAATATAATGGCTCACTTTAGCCCCAAAATGCCAGAGTCCTGAGGAAAATAGGTCAGAAATATAGCTTTCACATTCAGCTGCAGCAGTAAAAAAGTGATTTTAATAAAGCATAAAAATGCTGGCAGCTTACCCAAGAAAACAATTTCTGTCACATCACCATGTACTAAAAGACTAAAGCATCAAGTAAAATACCTAGTCATGTGAATCTTTGCCTTGGCTTTAAGGTTAATGAAGTGGAATTTTTTCTAAGCAAAATAGATAGTGATTTAGAATGTTGATGCTGATTAAATGTGGTAAACTGAGCGAATACCAATATATTCTTCGGAACCAATCTGGTACTTTGTTCGACAGTAAAATTTTTATTTTCTTATTTCTTCTCAAATTTTTCAAATATAACTAGCAAGGCAGACATTTGAGTTGCTTTCTGTTTTTAAAAAAGCCCATTTTATATACGAGACTATGCAAAGCCAAAACCGTTCCTTTTATTTAGAGTCTGAGTCAATCAAGCCTGTCGGAAGCAGTTGCTCTTATGCATATTCCAATGCTTCCGAGACTGAAAATGACAGCTAAGAGTACCAGCTGCCCTTGGGAAATGATAATGTCCTTAAAAATGCAAATATTCAGTGCAGGGAACTGTATTCCCAGACTAACTAAAATATCCCATCGCGACAATTTCTAAAGTAAATCACAATGTGCAATTTGGGGGAAGTAAAGTATTAAAAATTTTACATTTAAGTAGAAAAGATGGCATTGAGAGTTTTTTCTCTCACCACATTTTACCTACAGTTCACCAAAGACAGTGAGTCCCCCGTTCCTCCTATTCAATGTTCAATCAAAAGGACCCCCAAATTAGATGACCTGGTTAGAAAAAAAAAAATCAAGTTTCTTTACAGCTGTTTAGTTACCAGTGCATTAAAATTTAAATCTTGACTATGTGTGTGTGTGTGTGTGTGTGTGTGTGTGTGAGAGAGACAAAATAATGCTTAACAGAGAAATCAGAGTTACATAAACATGGATTTGATCCCTTCAAACAGAAGCCTTGGATATACGACGGTGACCCCAGCTGTGGCATAATGTGAGACCTCATCTGCTTTACTAAAACACTGTGAACTAAAGAACTAGAGGATGGCCTTTATTCAGCTAATGTAACCTATTTTTCACTAATGAGTTTTGACAAATGATCACCTCTAAGCTTGCTTTGTAGGACTGAATTTTTAAACCACGTTATTTAACTCATACCCATCTCTGAAGACTTCTTAAAGCAGAGTCTATAATGGGAAGTAAATTGGGACTTGAGGACATCTACTGGTATTTTCAATGAATTATGAGACTTGAAACGAAATTCAAAGTTCATCTAGTTTATGCCCTTGGACATTTCTCAATTAAGACTGTTAAGATCAAAAGAGGTCTATTTCTTGGCTTTTTACTCAAGTAAGTCCAATTCAAACATAGTATCACTTTGAATTTCCAAAACTTTTCCAAGTAATTCCATAAATATATTAAGTAAAAATTTAAATAATGAACAAGATTATCCAATCGAACTTGAAATACGCTGTAATTTTATTTTTACATTTCGTTATTGAACAACAGCCTTTAGTAAAATGTAAAATAATACTGCCGCATACAAAGAAAACTTATTTATTTAGGAAAATGGGAGTATACATTTTTTTAACATTGAAAGTATCTATAATTCCATTATTGAAATAATCACACTAAAAACTTAATGCATATATTTCTATATTAAGCCATATTAAAAATACATAAATTTTAGGATGAAAGTCTGGGATATAGGTATAAAAATAATAAAAAGTGAACCAAAATGTACGTACCAGGTTGCATCCTTTTCCTTCAGTTAGATGGAATAATAGGTGTTTTCCATGTTCAGACATATTTACCTGCAATTTCATTCGATGGCTATAAGTAAGATATTGAATGTGTATACACCATAATTTACTTAACCAAATCCTCTATTATTGGTCATTTAGAGATTGTTCATGTTTATCTACAATAAAGAATTTTGTGCTGTACATTCTACATCTAAATATTTGGCTATATCCTTAATAATTTATTTAGGATGATTTTGAAGTAAAGTAATTGTTGGGTCAAGGGGTATGTATTTTTTAAACATTTGTTACCTATTTTTGCCCTAGAACAGGTAATAGAAATTGTCAAACTTCAAAACTTCACTGATCAAATTCTAAAATAATCTGCCACAAAGAAAAAATTCTGAAAAATGTGGAAATGAAGTGGCCCCAGCTGACAGATCAAATAAAAGCAAATAGCATTCGAGTGTTTATTTGGAGAGTTTTGACTTAACTTCACTACTACCAAGTAGAGAAAAGCCATTTGAAGACATACTACATTTTCTAACTTTTGTTTTCTTTCTTGTAAAGAAATTAGCACTTGATTTTGGGTGGTGAACACACAATGCAATACACAGATGATATATTATAGAATTGTGCAATTGAAACCTATGTAATTTTATTAACCAATGTCATCTTAATAAATTCAAAAATTTTTTTAAAGAAATTAATACTTGATGAGGGCGGGAGGACAAAGAATAAACTGTATTTAATATTAATTGTTAAGCCTGTTAAACATTGAGTCTGTTAGTTATCTGGACAAGGAATTAAATGATATTAAAATTGGAAGTAAAATTGTAATGCACTGAAGTGCATTCAACCTTATGACTATTGCTGTTTCTTAGCTATTTTATTGTCACTTTTTACCTTTAAACACTCACCTTTCTCCTCTTGCTTCCCATCGATTTCCACTCAAATCACAGCAGGCTAATTGAGAGGTAATTAAGCATTTAGTCAAATATACACAATTGATAAATTAAACCTTTTGCATTTGCTTCAATGTATTTTCTTAGGATGAAAAAGGGAAACCTATGGGAAAAATTTTTTTAAAAAATTAAATGTTTCACTGAAGTAGGGGGCTGCAAACTTTTCTTCTAAAGAGCCAAATAAATATTTCCAGATTTGTTCAGTAACGTCTCTGTCACAACTACAAAACTTATACCAGCCATAGACAAGACATGGCCAAATTGGGTGAGGCTGGGTTTGAATAAACTTTATTAACAAAAACAGGTGGTGGGTCAATTGGTGGCTGTAGCTTAACCTACTGCCACTGAACTCTCCATTTCAAACTCTCCAAAAACTTAATCACAGCAGTTCCCATATTTGGACTAATAACCAGCATTTGTATTTTCCATTTTATTTTCTGGAATGCTTCCCACAACTTTACAGGATGAGAAAAGAAAGTGTGGATAAAATGAAAGTAATGTTTAACTCCCTCCCCTCAATAATCCCCATAAGAGTTCTTTGCAGTTTCTAGTCAGTTTACAGAGGAGTCACTTAGTGTTTACTCCTGTGGAAAGTTTTCACTAAATGTACATCCATGGAATTTGTCATCTTCTGAATTCTTCGGTGGTGGCCCCTTACTTTCTAGTCTGAACTTGTAGTTAGTTCCAAAATCTTGAACTGATTCAGCCTAGCGTCACTAAGGTTTCTACTGTGGTCCCAGTGGAAGGCAGGGGTAGCCCAAGTACACAGCATGTCCTTGGCCCTCCCCAGGCTTAACCATGCCACCCTCCCTTACTTGGATACAACTCTGTGTGTGGTCAAGATTATATCTCGTATTTTTCTAAACCTGCCAGAAATGTGTCAAGACTAATTTTGCTCTCATTAATGTAACATATCTGACTAGCTTATACCATAAACTTTTTTACTTTACTTGCAACAAGATATTTACATAGCTTTGCACCCTTTGGCTCTTTAACTTAATGATGAATACTGGTACTCAGAAAGTTGAAGACTTTTGCCATGAGGGATGTGCTCCAAAAAGTCAGATTTCAAACATTTTGCAAATAATAAAATCCAAATGAAGTTTGTAGTATTAAGGAATTTATAAGTCAAAACAAATTTCATGCTTAACTTAAATCTTCTGCAATATTTTACCAACAATGGAAACTGTATGAAAACAGAATACTGTAAGGTGCGTGTAAGCAGAAAATATTTTTATCTTGTTCCTGCTAAATGAATAAAAAATAGTGGATGGACACTTACTTATATGAATAAAAAATAACATGTGGACAGCTAACAGTTTAACGGAAGAAGCAGCTATGATGCAACTAAGCAAATTGATTAAATAAATAATAACATTTGACTGAGAACAATTCTGTGAAGTAAAATTAAGCACTTTGAAACACAGAGTCCTGGAACTAGTGGAGGATTTAATCAGATATGATTCCACTTAAATTTTTTAAAAACCATTCTTTCTGCTAAATAAAAAACAAAGGGAAACAATGATGGAAATAAAATTACCAGACAAAAAGCTGTTGTATTATTCTAGCCAGTAGCAATGGTAGCAGATATTTACCTAATATTTCATCTTTTATTATAGAATAGAAAAAGCTCAGGTTAAAACAAGGCAAGGGTCTTGATTTATAGTTTAAAACAAAAAAGAAATGAACTAACAAGCAAAAATAGTGACAAACTCATAGATAGAGAGCAGGCTGACAAGGTGTTGGCTGGGGAAGCTAGGCGGGAAGGGGATGGAGGGATTGAGTGAAAAAGAAAAAAGAGAGAAAAAACTCATGGACATGAACAGTAGTACAGTGATTCCTGGGGGGAGGATGTAGGAGGGATAAAGGGGGATTGAGACTTGACTTGGGGTGGTGAACACAGAAGACAGTGCATAGATGATGTGTTACAGAGTTGTACACCTGAAACCCAATTTTATTAACCAATGTCACCCCAGAAAATTCAACTAAAAATGCATAACTCTTATGGAATCTTTGGAGACCTGACAGGTCACTTTTAGAGTAGTTAGTTCCATTCCAACTTTCCTTGTCCTTGGAATTCAAAATTGTCTTGAAAAGAAAGTTACACTTTATTTCTGCTTATTTTCCATTTTCTCTCACATAGGAATAAAATTTTGGTGCTTGTGATGCTGGTAGAAAATCTCCATGGAAGGATTAGCCCTCTCCAGTTGACCAGCTAAACCTCAAAGTCACAGCAGCCCAGGGACTGAGCATGATGTCTGTTGACCCAGAAAACACACATGGAAATAGGCATGTAATTGTTTTCTGAGATCCCCATCACAAATAATCATTTAAGAACTGGAAGGGGAAAAGACTTGAAGACATGTATGATCATCAAAATAACTCCTTGGAAATAAAAGAGAAAGAAGGGGCAGAAAAAAAGATAGAAAACAGATAAATCTGTAGTTTTTACCTATGATATAACATTGTGTCTGCTTGCCAACAAAAGGATGAATGGAAGATGAAGAACTGAAATACAAGATGTCTGGGGAGGACAGGCACCTACCATTTTCACATCCGGCATTGCACAATTAGGCTGCTTCAACCACGGTTTTCAATACCTCTTATGAAACAGAAAAACAAAAGAAAAGCTAGCTCTGTACACAGAAAAAGTTATACTAATTTTTTTAATGAAAACATTTTTAATCTATTGAAAAAAATCTGTCCTACACAACCCATCATTTCACCATTTTAATTATGGAATAGATAAGTAGTCAGTTTCTAATTAACTTGCGCTATGTTGAGGTCATTGAATCCTTTAAAAACTGTTTTCCTGATTCACATTTTCTTCCTGGCTTTGTGATATGACTAGAGTAACTCTGTGATCCAGAATTTTACCATGGGAGAAAACACTTGATGATTTGGAAAATTAACTGCCTTTGTCGTTAATATCCACTTTAGACAAACATGGGATTGCATAACTCTTTCACCAGTTTGGTGGCCCAGGGCTGTTTCTTGCTTGGGTGTAGCAGCTGATGACTAACGGACCAGATTATTTAAAGATGGTATTTCATCAGGAATACATTCCCAGCATCAGAGACCATTTCTAACTAAAGCCTTCTAGACACACTCCTACCTCCCTGCAAACTCAAGTTCACTTAGATAAGAACCCTTCCCATTTCCCTCCTGAGATTCTCTTTAGGTAAGTGAATGAACTAATCTTCCTCGAGCCTCTATACTGCCCACCTGCTCATCAGCATCACCACAGTCCAATGTTCAGGCAAGGGCAAAGTTATAAATGAATTCCTTCTTCCCTAATTCCATGGTAGGTGATGTCTCTTTATCACCTACAGGCTCTATGTTGGGAGGATTTCTCTCCTGAATATCCAGTTTGCAAGGTAGCAGTCAGTTTGGGCTTTGTGATCTCCCTTAACGAAGTGGTTCGGTTTAAGACATTTATTCCCCTTTCCGTTTCTCTCCTCTCTTCTCTTCTCCTAATTCACAGGGCAGCAGCAAACACGTTAGACTGCTAAGCTTTCATCCTAAATGAGACAGTGGATGAGTCAGAATTAGACCTTCCTTTCGAGGGTGGACAGCCCTTGCATTACCCAGCTCCGTGCTGACCATTCTTGATAACCTGCTGAAACAGTCATCAGTTAGTAGAAATTAACAGAGTCTCACTTCACTAGCATTATGGCTTGGAAAATTATAGTGTCAATTCCTAATTATGTGGGCAGGAGTTCATCTTAGACAATGTGGTCTTTATGTTGTTTATAAAAACATCTTGGAAAGATAACTCTGTTTTGAAAAATTAAACTTTCTTTGCTGAGGTTTTATAAACAAATAAGGATACAACTACAGAAATACCAAGGAGCTTCATCAAATGTTATTTATACCCTGGTATCTAAGCCTTGTCCTTATCTTTGATTATAAATGGCCTCAATCTCCATTTCAAATTATTTATTTGGTAGAATGATAAATTAAACAGGGCTTTTCCTGTAATGAATGTAATTTTATAACATGTTCCTGAAATTAATTGTTGATTAAAAAGTTTGTTGTGATCTTAGGAAGTCCTCTTTTGTGTCATTATTATAGATACACAGGAAACATTTATCAAAGAGTTCTTGTGCTTTAGAAGTAACTCCATGTCAGGTTTGAATATGTCAACAATACTTAATAGGATGTGTCCAATCTCATAACTAACAGCCAGTGTTAACTTTCCACCTTTGGCTCTACCCATAACTCCCATATAGCTCAGATCCAAGCTAAGGTCACCCTGACTCCTAAAGGAATAAAAAATCTTGACTCAAACTCCCAATTTCATAGCCTTAGAGTCCAAGTCTTTGTCAAAACCTATGAACTCTCAAGGACTCATCCAGCCAGACGTTTTCCCTTAGAAAGCTGGATTTCTCCCTTAGAAGATTTCTCATATCAGCTACTACGGAAACAATGTTCCTGAGATCATTCAGATGCCTCTATCACTAAGAAGCCCCTGCGTGACACACTGACTATTCAATAAAGACTTAAAATCCTAATGAAAATTTTAATGTACATATATATGTATGTTTATTTATATTTATTTAACATTTATGTGGATAGGAACCCATCCTTATTGAATGAATATTCAAATTCTAAAGGGGTGAAGTTCATTGGTGAGTTCAGACCTCCAGTTTAGGATCAGATGGAGTAAAATGTTTCCACAGCTAGAACTTGCACAGCTATTGCCTGCAATACAGACTCCTGTATTTCACAAGTAACGCACAAAAATGACCAAATGGGTACTTCTACTACATAGACAGAAGGAATTCAGAGAGTGTGCCATCCCTATCTCTGGCCATGACATAAAAGCCAGGTTTTGCAGTTCTGAAGCTCAGAAAGGACAGAGGTCCAGCAGCACAATGTTGCAAAAATTGTGGCCAGCCCCCTGATCTTCCTCATGGGTTCCAGGCCCCCACCTAGAGCCTTTGCTTTAGCTGTCCCTTCTCCATAGGACATTCTGAACCTGGATCTCTTCCTGAATCCCTTTCACCTCCATCAGTCTTTACTGAAATCTCCCCTGTCAATGACCCCACCCTAACCGCACTGTGAAAACTGACAGTCTATCTTACCCTCCCTCTGTAGTTCCACCCTCCCTACCCTGCTGATCCATCTCTTTTTTACACTACGAAGTAATTTGCTCATTCACTATGGTTATGATTTATGGACCATCTTCCCTGCTAGAGTGTGAGCTCCACAAGGGCAGGGATCTGTTATCTACAGAAACCATTCTCTTTGCTTCCTCTTTTCACTTAACCACTTCCCTCTCTAGGTCAGGACTTCCCAACCTAGCATTTCCTACTCTCTCATATTACTGACCTGGCTCTTCCTCTAGTCTTGTGACCAGTCCCTTGATCCCTTTATGCTGTCCAGCTTCTTAATACCTTTATGGCTTCATCCTCTACCATTCAGCCTGGAACACTGATAAGCAACTTTAAACTGCCTTAATTAGAGTCCCAGACACTTCCTATTCTTTCATTTTTAGCTCTGCCCATCCCCAGCCTTGGGAAACCTATTTTCCATAATTCTCCTTTTAGCCCTCAAACACTAAAACAAAAGGCATAAAATTGTGCCTATGAGAGCCATGAAACATTGGCTGTTTATATTTATCTATTTGTTATAACAGAGCCCTCATAGCAGCCCAACCTTTCCGTTATTAACTTTGATGACTCTCTCCAGCACTTGCTTGGACCCTTCTCCTCAGTCCTCAGCCACTCAGTCTAAGCATCCAGTTGGGGTCTTGCCTCCACATCAACTTGGAAGATACATCCTTTATCACAAAGTCCCTCATCTACCATCAAAGCATCCTCCACCTCAACCCATCTCTGTGGACCTCCACCTTTAAAGTTCTCTGTGTTTTCAGGTGCCTACGCTTCCTTTACCCCTTATTCAGAAGAAGAAGTACCTTACTTCTTGCCAAATAAAGTCTCTGTTCTGGATATGATTCTTTCAGATAAATCCTCTTCCTCAAATCTTCAGTGGTATGGTATTCTCCTCTGCTTACAACCATGCTAACACCACCCTAGTTGTACAAACCTTATCTCTTATTCTAATACATCTTTGAACTATGCACACTCATTATTTTCTCCTCTTTTGATTCCATTTTCTCATGTATAATTTACTCCTCAAGATTTTCCAGCTATATTTTAAGTCTTTCACATATAAGGATTTTTTAAAAAGATTTTATGTACTTATATTTAGAGAGAGGGGAAGGGAGAGAGAAAGAGAGGGAAAGAAACATTAATGTGTTGTTGTCTCTTGAGCACCCCCAACTGGGGACCTGGCCCATGACCCAGGCATATGCCCTGACTAGGAATCAAACCAGCGAGTCTTTGGTTCTTGGGCTGGCATTCAATCCACTGAACCACACCAGCCAGGGCCACATACAAGAACTCTTATTGTCAAATCTTATGGTCTTTTCTCAATACTCACCTTGATGCCTATGGCATTTGCCAAGTTTAATCAGTCCTTTCTCACCCTTCCTCTTCAACCCCTGGGACTTCCCTGTTCTCCCACTTCACTGCCCACTTCTTCCCTATTGGTTTTCTTCATGGTTTCTCTTCTTCTTCCCACACCATAACTCAAGATATCTCATGAAGCTTAATCATCGACCTCCTGTTTTCTGGGTTTTTCTTGTCCTGGTCAACAGTTCCATCCTTCTCTTGTGAACTGACTATTTCAGACCTAGTTTTGCACTTTTCCAGACTCACTAGTCCATAGTTTTCTGATGTCCCTTCAGGATGAGTTCCTGTCACCAACATATTTTTGTAACCACAGAGAGGAGGCTTTGTTCTTAGGAATCTTAAACATTGTCAGAGCTTACAAATCTATTCCTTCAGCCATGTTGCTCTCCTTAGTGCACCAGAGGAAGAGATTGAGGGGGTTACCTTGTCCTACATTCCCATGTGAAAAGTTGAAAGGTGGAACCCACTGTCATCAGAGAATCAGAAGTGAGAACTCAAGATTCCTAGTGCTTTCCATGGGGTTGAGCCAAAATAGCCTGGTGAAAGGCATTTATTTTCTCATTGCACTTTTATAACTAACTTATATCATGACATTTGTGCAAATCATTAAACTTCTTTGAATCTTATCTTCCACTCTCAAATAAGAAATTTTAGTGCAGTGGTCTCTAATGTCTCATCAAACACTAATTTTTTTACTTATTTATGATTCCTTTGACACCTACTGCAGGTTATCACCTCAGGATCACAGTCAACTGTGTAAAGCCAAATGATTCATTTTCCTTTTTTGGGAAAGGTCAGTTTCTCCTTGGAATTTTCTCATCTTGGTCAATGGTACCATCATTCTCTCAGAAATTTACTATTCCAGACCCAGTTTTGCACTTTTCCCTTCAGGGTGTTTTCTGATGTCTCTCTAGGATAAGTGCCTGGCACTAGCATGTTCTTGTAACTACAGAGGAGACTTTGATCTTCCCTAGAGAGGGGCTCATTAAATGTTATTTTCTTCATGGCAGAGACCAGTCTTAGAGCACCATCTGTTTGGCCAGTCCCCAGGTCACTTGAGAGGCACTCTTGACATAACCTTGTCCATTCCCTCTTACTGCACACCCTTAACCTCTCACCACACACCCTTAACCTCTCACCTGAGCTCTCTTCTGCTGCTACAGCATGAGAAGGGATGGGACTGTATGAAGTCCAAGCACTTGCACTGGCTTACCCAACTAGGCCCTGAAGCAGACAAGCAGGCAAGGAGCAGACTCTATAGCACCTGCTGGCTGACTCACCCAGAGCCCTAGACACTACCTTAGCTGTCCTGTGATCTAGCTTACTGAAATGCTGCCCAAGTGCTAGGGAGCTAATGTCCCGTGGGATGAACTTGGATTAATAAGAGGTGGAAGACAGAAAGTGTGTGGCAGAAAAAATCAACTTTACTCTCCCCTTCCTCCCTCAGATAGCTGGAAGCCAAAGTGATTCCATGCAGTCTTCCAAGCAATGTCCCATGTGGCTGAGCCATCATCTCTGTTTGCTGTAAAGCTGCAGCCACTTGGCATTCGATTTCCCTCTTTGTCTATCTTTCTGTTTTCCTTTCTCTGAGAATTTACACCCAAACAAAATGTTACCAAGTACATTTTGCCTCAGGTCTCTACTTTTTAGGAAAACCAGGCTAAAACAGGTACCCAGAAATCCTCAATTCCTCTGTCACCTTCAATCCAGTCAATTATAAAAATCACTAAAGTTCTGGTTACTTATCCTTATGTTTTTCTCATTTGTTCCTTCCTTTGCTTTTTGGAGTCACCATCTTAGTCCCTGCCCTTATCACCTTACACCTGGAATACTACAAAAAATCTCCAAACTAGTCATTTTGGTCAGAGTTCTCCTGAGAAACAAAACCAATAGCATATGCAGTTCCAGTGTGAAGGCTGCAAGGCTCAAGACTCAGGAACGCCAATGTTTCTGTTGGAACAGGAAAGCAGGAAAAATTGAGGCCTCAGCTAAAGAAAGGCAGTCAGCCTGCAGGAAATTTCCTCTCACTTATGGGAGGGACAGCTTTCTTTTGTTCTTTTCAGGCTTTCAGTTGATTGGATAATGTCCACCCACATTAGGCAGGGCTTCTGCTTTATTTAGTCAGTCTGCCAACTCAAATGTTAATTGCATCCAGAAACACCCTCACAGCCATGCCCAGAATAGTGTTTGACCAAGTGTCTGGGCATCCCATGGTCTGGTCAAGTTAATACACAAAATTCACCATCACAATCGTATTTTCCCCTTTGGCATCTAACCCCCTCCCCGCCCCAAAATCCACTGCACACTACAGCTAGTTTAATCTTCTCAAAAATGCCATCTCTGTTTTCTTCAATAGACTTTAACAACTCTGTTTTTAGTATAAGGTCCCAAAGTCTTTCCCTGGGATAAAATATTCTTCTTTTTATTTCTCCTACAAGTTGATACAGCCTAGCCCTTTATCATTCCCTATTCCAGAGATACTCATTTGGTACTCATTTTTATCTCATGAACAAGCTACGCCTCTACATCATTGTACATGTCAACCCTCCTCCTTGACATTCCTCCCCACTGCCTGTGTGAACTCCATAAGGACAGAAACCTTATCTGTCTCATGCCCCCTTATGCAGTGCTAAGCATTAGTTGTATATTAGATAATGACCAGACCCTCTGCCTTGAAATGTTGTGTAGACCCAAAGCAGAAGGAAGTTGGAGAGAAATGTAACTGTAGCTCAGCACTGACTCCTTCACACCATACAGGGATAGACCCTGAAGTGCTTTGTGGCTCTAACAACCTATGACATCCAGAAGTGTTTATCCGACTTGGTGGAGTCCTCCTTCCCTGTGAGCTGAAAGTCAGGTGCTCCCAAGGAGGAACAGAAGAGGCAAGAGGGAGCTTCCACCACTCACCTCCGTTCTTGATCTCCTGCTATCTCTTACCCTGTGTTTGCTAATGAAGTAGCAGTCTGAAGCGAAGGCAGACTAGACCAAGTCTAAGCAGTCTTTCTCACCAGTCTTCAAACCCAAACCAAACTATGTGGTCTCCAAATTTTCAATAAGTAATAAATAGTATCTGTTAAATAAAGGAGGGAAAGTGAATGAATAAAGCCTTTATCTTCTCTGAAATCAAATCATACCTTTTTCATAAAATTTTCTCAAATTCATTTTTACCCTAGACTAAAATGAGCTCTTCTTCATTTTTTTGGCAGTTTTGTTTATATGCTTTCATGATCCTTAATGATCTGAATCCTTGTTTTGAAATTATTTCTGGAGATACATGTTTTGCCTATGCAACCATATTATAAGCTCATTAAAATAGATTATGTTTTACACCTCTTCATTCTCCAAGAGTTAACAAGACATTTACAAAAAATAAGTTCTCAAACCTCTCCTTCCTTCCTTCCTTCCTTCCTTCCTTCCTTCCTTCCTTCCTTCCTTCCTTCCACTTTTTCTCTCTCTCTTTCATTCAAATAATGCCATATAGTTTAATTCAGTGTACATATTCACCTACAGATATCTCCACACCTGTTTAGGACAGGGACCATGATTTATTTGTCTTTGTATCCTTAACAACTGGCTTGTAGAAGTTAAATGAACTGGTAATCTTACACTCACCTTACGTGGCACTGATGCACTATCAGTCCGATGAATGACAATCATGAACAGCTCCATCCTTATGGTTCTGGACAAACTGCAGCAGAATTCCAGTGCAGTAATTCAGCTCAAGCATTACCTCATTTCTCTCTGGGTTTTACTCCAGTCATAAAATATTAGCGATAGACAGTATTAAATTGTGTCCGCTACCCTCATTTTCAATTAGGGAACTGAAGCACAGACTGTTAAATTGTTCTGTTCATTACTGGTGAATCCAGCATTAGATCTTAAAACAGTCTTCTTCCCAAAACAGAATGTTGATTCTATGTATGTATTCAGATTTGTCTTGATTGGCAAGTGACAGAATATTAACAATATTTCATGTCTTGACAGCAAACTACCAAGTGACCTAATGGTCATTAATAAAAGCACAATCTTTTTATAAAAAATGAGCAGCCCATTGGTTGTGGGGATGGGGTGGGGAGAGTCTTATGAATGTGGCACAGCAAAGTACCACTTGCCTAGAGTAAATATTTATATGGAGTAGGAATTAAAATATATTATCTATAATTTGATTATACATAACAAAAAATCATCCCCTTGCTGATTTGTTTTTTAAAAATAGTTATTTTCAAAACTAAACTACTTTTTCTGATTGAGCTACTTTTTCTGATCCAGTCTTCAAGCTGTAGAAAAACAGGAATCATCTTCAAACATCTGTCTGTGCACCAGTGAACTATTTGAAGAAGAAAACAAGTTGTCTAAGCTTGCCACCAAAAAAATACCTCTAAGATAAAGTGTGTCCTATTACAGCAAACATCAAATAGGACTTTCGGATATTTGGTACTTGTCAATCTTGAATTCAATTTTCCGCTCTTAGGTTGGGTCAGGAAGAACAAAACACATTCACTAGGTATTCCGCGAGGTCAAACTCTCTTTTCTAAAGAATAACGTAAAAGTCTTCAGCTGCCCTTCAAATGTTATTATTAACTTGAAATTTAGAGACATTTTTCCTTTTTTCTTTCCCTTTTCAAATTCAGGTCCTTGTTCTTCACTACTGGCTACTTCTGCGTCCTCTCAATGCTCTTCTCCCTTTTCCATTACTGATCGTGTCTGAAGATGGTTGAACTGACAAATGTTGTTGACAAAAACCTTTAGTAGTTAACAAATACCAAAAAAACTAAAAACTAAGTTGACCCTGAAGCATGGTGACATGGCTGGAGAGGCTGTTTTTGTTTAGCTCGATGGAAGAAGATTGGTTTTGATTTTTAATAAAATGCTTTGAGACTTTTTTCCCCACTCCTCCACATCAGAATGTTTAAACTTGACTATGTAGAGCTAGTTATATTTTGCTATTTTATTTATTATTTTAGTATTATTGTTTTTGTCCTCTCCTGTAATTATTAACCGGCACTGAGTACAGATGACTTCTCTTTTAAATGTAGTGAGCAGTATTTTACTATAACATTTTAATTACAACTATTTATTGCAACAGTTTAATTACCTCAAAAGTAAAGCAAATTCCACCAAATGACAGACAGGCAGCTCACCTATGTCAAATACACAACTTATGTAAAAATCAAAGGATCTGGAGTCAAATCAAGGAGGTAAGGACCAACCCTAAGTAAGTGAAAGTAAGAGTAGCATGCTTTGCAGTTACAGGTGGCCATCCAGGTCATCTAGTCAAACTACGCTGGTTTGTAATTTTTAAACCTGAGGTCCGTAAAGTTTAAATGTGGAACTTAAATCTACAAAATTAGTCACAGGCAGCAATTGGACTGAACTCTGTCCCCTTTACTCTCAGAGCGGAAGAACGCTAATCATGAAACAGCGAGCATGTTCTTTGCTGCTGGGAAGCAGAAGCAAGCATCCTGGGAGAGCACGGGGACTAGAGAGAGAGAACGCCAGTCCCCCGGATGCAACTCCAGAGGAGCAGCATGTGTCGTGATGCCATCACGGTTCCACTTAGCTTCCACTGTCACAGTCATCCAGTAAAGTCCCTTTGAATAATCTTGTGGGCATGCAAATCCAGCCTCAATCGTGGGAATGAGCTGAAAAAGAAAAAAAAAAAGCCACTATTATCTGCATGGCTTCCGAACATCCCCAAATATGGCCTGGCTATGTGAAGAACATAAAAACCAAAAGAAATTTTGGCCAAGTAGGAAGTCCATAGAGCAGGTATATAGCAAAATTCAAGTCGTCCGATGCAGGAAGTGGGCTTCTTAATCTTTCAGACCACCCATGCACAAGTGCTCATACACGCACCAGACTATATTTGGGGATTTCCCTGTGACTTCTCATCTACAATATCAGAAAACATTAGAGATGGTTACTCAAGCTGTGCTCCTATCTAATAGAGATCAGGAGGGAGACCACTTATAAGCATTTCATACAAATGAAAGAACACCAGGTAGCCATACCTGTCTCTGACCCCTGGTGACTCCAGCACAGGAGTCTTTTAAGAGTGGCATAAAGCAGGGAGCATGAATTTTTTTTCTGTAAAGGATCAGATAATAAATATTCTAGGTTTTCTGGGCCATATTGACTCTATTGAAATGCTAAATTTTGCTGATACAGCATGAGAGTGTCCCTAAACACTAAGTAAATGAATGAGCGTGGCTGTGTTCCAATTGAACTTTACTCATGGACCCAAAACTTGAATTTCAAATAATTTTCACGGATCATAAAATATTATTCTTTTTTTGAATTGTTTAAGCTATTTAAATATATAAAAACAACTGAGCTCTGAAGCCATTCAAAAATAGGCAACAGTCTATATTTGGCTCATAGGCCATAATTTGCCACCCCCTAGTCATAGGGATATTTTATAGAATATATGGTCATTATTTTCTGTGAGATAATCCAAGTATCACTAACTAGAGCTTCAACAATTCCAAATAACCTTAAGCTCCTTTTGTGGTTTGAACATACACAGCCACTTGTATGAAGTTCACGTACTTCTTTTCTAGGGTGATATATAGTAAGACTCAGACAGTAACCCCCTGGAACTAGACTTCTGAAATTTGGTGGTTAAATTCCACTCTAGGTTTGGAGTTTGGTGATGTACTGAGACAAACACATGAGAAGGCATTTGGAAGAACCATGCTAAGGGTGTGTTTTATGGCTCCAACCAACCCCTCCTCTCAACAAAACACCCATTTAAAGCCACTTCTATAGTAAATCCTGATCGTATATTGTGTGTGGAAGACTAGAGAGAATATAAATGGGGATATGGTGGTGCTGAAATTAACATATTATCACTTACAAGATTCTAAATAGGCTGTCAGAACATGGATTAATCATTTGTAAATATATTGTCAGCATAAACAACTATAACATAGAACTTAAAATAGCAAAATCCCCAAAAATTCTGCTTGAGAATCTTAGAATATAGGTCATTATTTTATTTTTTTTTTACCAGTGACTAACACAAGTGGAAAAATGAAAATAAGATCCATCTCTCTAATTTCTGTTTATTCTTTGAACATCTGAAGTGTGGGCTGTAAATGTTTGTTTGTTTTTTAATTCAGATTTGATTGAACACCTGTTCTGTCAAGCAACTTCTCACTGTAGATACAAAGGTGGATACGGCATCCTTCCACTCTTCAAGTTGTTCAGAATCTACCTAGAAGGCAGTCAGACCTATGTGAACCGAGGTCACTCACTGCCCCAAGCACCTCTGTTTCTCCTGTCCCTCTCTGGTTTAACCAGCCCCAGTCCCGAGACCCCCAGCATTTCCCCAGTGCTCTACGAATTCTTTTCCTCAGTGTCTACTACTTGCTATGGATCCCTTACAAATTCCCAAGGCCAATGTCACAAGGAGGAAGACTCATCTGGGAAGGAGCCCAGGGAACCTAGAGCCAGTTCTAAACTGATGACTTAGCACACACTGCCCATATCCATCCTCAGCACCAAAATAACACCCTAAGGGGAGAAAACACAGAGCAGGTGTTAAGATATCAAATAAACATTGCTAGCCATTGACTGCTATGGGAAATTGCATACTGATGCGAGTAAGGAATGGCTTTGGCAGATTTAACTCATTTCAAGGTAGGCAAACCTTTATTACGGTTCTAATATGATTCCCACTGGAATCACACCCTAGACTGAAAGACATAAAGGATAAAACCCTAGCTCTAGAGGACCCATCTTCCTAGACTTTTCTGAGCCAGGAGTCTATTATAATTTTGCTCTGATAGCAGCCACCATGCTGGTCCCAGCAAGAGCCTAAGGAATCAACTTTTGAAGTGTCATAAAAGAACTTTTCCTTGCTACGAAGGAGTACATCATTTTCCAGCAGCTGTAGAAGGGAAACTCAGCCCCCTCCCTGCACACACACACCTCACTCTCCCTGGAGGACACTGCACAGAAAACTCTGAACATCAAAGGAGAAAACAACCCATTATTTTCTAAATCAACAGTGGGAAGTTTACTTCCTACTAAGGCATCACTAAATCCTTAGGAGAAATGATGTCACTTTTATTTTGCTAAAACTATGGGTAAGGTCACTTGTAGGTAGAACTATAAAGCAGAAATTTACCTTCAGTGTTGCCCACCCTCCTCTCTGGGCTTCTCTCCTTCTTTTTGGCACTTAGCACTTCCTGCTCTTCTCCTACCCGGCAAAGAACTTTCATCCCTTGAGAAAAGGATGACCACTGATGGACCCCATGGAATTGAAAGGTTGACTTTGTCTCTGACAATACTGCCCTTAACCTATTCTGGAAAGAAAGTAAGAAAAAAATGTTACAAATATCTAGAAATGCAGAATAAAATGTAACAAACATCCTTTGAAAAAATATACAAAGATTATTCAACTAAACATACTCTTACCACACAATTCAGCAATTACATTGTACTGTTTGGTATTTACCCAAAGGAGTTGCAAACTTATGTCCACATGATAACCTCTACATGGATAGTTACGGAAGTTTATTCATAATTGCCAAAATGTTGATGCAACAAGAAGCCCTTCAGTAAATGAATGAATAAATAAGCTGTGATACATCCTGGCAATAAATGTCTAAAAAGAAATAAGCTATGGCAAAAACATAGAGGAACCTTAAATGCATATTACTAAATGAATCTGAGAAGGCTATACATTGCATGATTCCAACTATATGACACTCTTGGAATAGCAAATCTGTGGAGAAAGTTAAAAAACAATGAGCGCTTGCCAGGGGTTGGGTGTAAGAACGAATAGGTGGAGTTCAGATCATTGTGAGGGTAATGAAAACTCTGAGTATGATGCTATAATGATGGATACATGTTATTAGCCATTTGCCCGAACCTGTAGGAGGTACAACCCCAAACATACATCCTACTGTAAACTATGGGCTTTGGGTGATTATAACGTATGAGTGTGGGTTTGTCAGTCGTAACGAATGCACTACTACGGTAAGTGATGCTGTTAATGCAGGAGCATGTGTGTAGATAGAGTATAAATGGGAAATTGCCGTGCCTTCTGCTCAATTTTGCTATGAATATAACACTGCTCTAAAGATAATAACAAAGTCTTTTTTAAAAAAGGTAAATTCAAGGAGAGAGGAGTATAAGGGGACTAAATAGTAATGGAAAAAATACAATAAAGATTTAAAAAATCAAAATCAAATAAATATATTCAACCTAGAAATTACAACCACTACATCTTTCACATTCATCAGAATGGCAAATAATAAAAAGCTTGACAATGCAAGTGTTACCAAGAATATGGAAAAATAGAGCTCTTATACATAGCTGTTTGGAGTATACCTTGGAAAAACCACTTTAATTCCAATTTTCAAACTCTAGTTAGGTGGGAAAGGCTCACACTCTGGCACTCAGGAGGTCCACCTGGAAACGTTGCCCAGAAACCTGCCAAACTTAAGCACTTGCACTGTGGTCAGAAAAAGCTTGTATCAGCAGGGGGTGGAATAGCAAGGCATTGGAAACAGGCTAAACGTTCATCAACAAGAGAATGAACAAATAGTCTGGGTGTCTGCTCCCCTTCACCAATAAAACAAATGACCTAATCCTACAGGCATTAATATGGCTGATTCTTACAAGCATAAGAGCAAGTTACAAAAATGTACAGTATAATTTTGCTTACATAAAGTTTAAAGATGTACAAAATTGTTACATACTTTTAGCAATACTTTTATACATCACAGTGTAGTTAGGTAGGAAGAATATAATTATCAATAGTATTGATAACTACTGTTTCCTAAGTGGAACAGTAGTTATCAATACTATTGATCATTGGATGATCTGAACATGTGTAGTCATTGTATTGTTTTTATACTGTTCGACATGTTTTAGTTCACATTATTAATTTTCTCTATTTTATATATAGGTATATATGAAATATGTGTATTTATATATTAGTTCCATGATATAGCATTTAAATAAATTAACAAGTATTTTAAATGCTGACATTTTGATTTGTTTTAAAAATCATTACTGTATCTTTAAACCAGAGAATCTTTCGGCAATGGAATCTAGGAATAAAACCTCCGTTGCCTTTAAATAATACTGCTCATTTTCTTTATCTTTTTGACTTGTAATCAGACAAATCTGGACATGTGAACCTTAGTTCTTCACTAGGCACTTATAATTACCACCAAACCACTTACGCTCTCTCATGGGCTCTAAATGCATTGCCTAAAGCTTATTGCCTAGCGCGCTTACTTTTTAAATTGCTTGTTCTAACTGATCCTCTAAGAGCCAAGGACACATGGATCTAAAAATGAAATAACCAGAAATTCTGTGCTCGGATACTCCCAGGGCCAAGCCAAACCTTCCAGTCTTTCACTCATCTCTTCCTGCCCCTCTCCTTTATCTCTCTCTCTCCTTCACATGGAAAAGGGAATGAAGATGCAGGAACTAGGCAGCCCTGGTCTCCATGCAGTCCCTGCCCACAGTTTCAGCCGCTAGCTCACCCACTTCATGTTGGACTGTTAAGTCTCTAGGAGCGAGCTGGTTGCTAGATGATTTCCACTTGTTCAGCTCAGCATCTACCGCCCCAAATTAGTCACAATTCACTACTAATATGCAGGAATTAAAGTTATCTTTCCTATGAAATGTCCTATAAATAATAATCTCTGTTCCCAGTAAAGTTATACAAGTTGAGGCCGCTTATTATTTTTCTAACTGGTTCAAACATCTTACGTTCCCATGAGTCATTTGGTCATTAGGAGCCCGTAGCTCCTGAACGGAGCTGCGTGGTGAAACAGGCCACAGAAACATAATTAGTACCGCTGGGAGTCTGAAGGTGCCTAATGCCTCTCCCCGGATGGCTGACTGAAGCATTATGTTTTTTTATGCTGGAGGTAGGAGGTAGCTTATATATTTTACTCTTTTACATGATCAGAAAAATGGCAACAGGGGCCAATTCTGCTAAGACACCTAAATTTCTTACAAGCTTCCTGGTTAATCTGAAGGAAGTAGTTCACAGTATGTGCAAACGTTTAGTTGTTTTTTTGCAATCCTATTTCTAAAACTGTGTTTCTGTGTTTGCAACATTTAAAAAAAATGAAAAGAATTGGAATATTAAGGTCTTTGAATATAAGGGCTTGATAAAGTAAACAGTGGCACATTCATATAATAGAATATTACACATTTTAAAGTAATGTTTGTGCCCTTAACAGCATGGCTCAGTTAGCTGAGTGTCATCTAGTAAAGCCAAAGGTTACCTGTTCGATGCCCAATCAGGGCCCATGCCTGAGTTGTGGGCCTGGTCCCCGGTTGGGGCTCATGTGAGAGGCAAAAAATCAATGTTTCTCTCATACGTAAGTGTTTCTCTTCCTCTCTTTCTCCCTCCCTTCCCCTTCTCTAAAAATAAATAAATAAAATATGTTTTTAAAAAAGAGAGAGGATGGTGATATATATCTGATTTTAGAATTATTTGGATGGATTTTTACTTCCTTAAGAGTACAGGGACTTGGACAACATACTTTGATGCTTGTGGTAAACATATTTATTATTAGGATGTTTTTCAAGTTCTTTGAATAGATGAGTCTCTCACTGAAAAGAGATAAAGAATTTTTTAAATAGTGGTTTGATGTCAAAATGGCTTAGCATGTCTGAAAACTTAGGTTTGCCTTTCCTCTAACATTAATTTATTAGTAGCACAGTTACCTAGGATATTAATAAAATGTACTAGGAATTTTTTTACCTTTATTTTATTGAAATCTAATTTTTGTGATTCTCTTGCTGTTTTCATTTTTCGCTCTAATTAACCTTATATCTTTTCCTTAATCATCCTCTTTTAGTCCCACTCACGTTTCTTTCTGATTCTCTGCATTTACTAATAGTTCAGGGTTAAAAATAAGATATTCTTCATTTTCAAGTATAAACTGATGGCTTAAAACTACTCAGGGTTGGGGCACGTTTTTTCCTTTGGATCTGTGATTGGATCTGTCTTGTCTCAGAGGCCTCTCTGTCAGTGGGTGAGGACATGGCTCCTGCAAAGAAGATGGGCTGAGAAGGCTCCGGATGATTGCATGTCACCTGCCCTTCGTGGTCCTGGTGGCTATGTCACAGCTTCTCTCTCATCGTGATCTTCGGGGGATGCACTTGGGGAGACCCAGGAAATCTAGAAATGAAGTCACACGGTGGAGAGAATGTGTGGTGGGAAACAGAGTAGCCAATGTGAAGAAAACGGCAGCATTGTTCCAAATCTCTCTGAACAAAAGAATATGTACACCGGATGGTAAACTGGACACAAGCCACATGAGTATCAGCATTATGGAAGGAAGCCATATGTATGTAATGTATGTGGGAGAGCTTTCAGTTATCTCTGGTGTTTTGAAAATTGTGAGAGAAATCACAATAGAGAGAAAACCTAAAGATGTAAGGAATACAGGAAAACATTTAGTTCTTCAACTTCACTGTAAATACATGAACCCACACTGAAGAGAAACGCTATCAATGTAAACAATATGAAAAAGAATATAGATATCATCAAACTTTTCAAACACATGAAAGGACTCACATAAGCAAGGAACCAAATGAATCTAAGCAATGTGGTAAGACTTTGGGTTCTCATCTAGGTTTCCAAGCACATAAAAGAACTCACACTAGAGAGAAGCCCTATGCCCATGATAAATGTGGAAAAGCCTTCGCATGTTATCAAAATTTTTGAAGATATGAAAGAAAATTCACTGGAGAGAAACCCTATGAATATAAGGAATGTGGTAAAGCCTTCGGGTGGTCTCAAAGTTTTCAAACACATAAAAGAAATTCAATTGGACAGAAACCCTATGAATGTGATAACCTACAGCAGTGATTTTTAACTGGCATGCTGTAAGAATTTTGAAAACATACAATACCATGCCCTGGCTTATGTGGCCTGAGAACCGAAGGGTGGCTGGTTCGATCCCCAGTCAGGGCACATACCTGGATTGCAGGCTGGGTCCCCATTTTGGGCATGCAAGGGACAACTGACTCCCTCTCACACTGATGTTTCTCTCCCTTTCTCCCTCTCTAAAAGTAAATAAAAAAAATAAAAACATCTTTTTAAAAACATGCAATATCTGACCCTTTAGTCCAGGGCACTGACTTCTTTTCTCTTATATTGTCACATTAGAAAAATGACAATAGCCAACAAAATAGCCACCCGGTGTGAGTGCCCTGTCTTAAACCATAAATACATAGAGCATATAACAGAACTACATTTTATTGGTCACATCGCATAATAAGTTTGCATCTGATTGGTTAATTCTGGGTACCAGGAATTCTTATATACAAGTATAGGCACATGATTTTTTAAAAAGTCACTTTGGAGAATCAGAGACTTTCAGCCAAGATAGAGGCATAGGTAGGTATGCTCTGCTTCCTCATGCAACCAAAAGAAGGACAATAGCCAATTTAAAAACAAAAAAATAACCATAACTGTCAGAAAATCAAAATGTGTGAAAGTCCAACAACCAAGGAGTTAAAAAAGAAACATTCATCCAGATGGTAGGAGGGATGGAGACAGGCAGCCAGGTGGAGAGGATGAGCAGTTAGGCAGCAGCTGGCAGACTGGGCAGTCCCACATTCACATGCGAATAAGCCAGGAGGAACAACCGGGGAGCAAGACAGGCCATGCAACCCAGGGTTCCAGTGTGGGGAAATAAAGCCTCAAAGCCTCTGGCTGTAAAAACCTGTGGTGGTTGCAGCATCAGGAAAAACTTCCAGTCTCACAGGAGAATCTGTTGGAGGGGCCCACAGAGTCCTAGAACATATACAAACCCACCTACCTGGGAATCCACACCAGAAAGGCCCACTTCACTTGTGGGTAGTGGGGGGAAATGACTGGAAGTGACTGAAAGTGCAGCGGCATTGTTCCTTCTCAGACCCCTCCTTCACATTCAGTGCCACAACTCGCTGAAGTGGGTTGCCCTGCCCTGGTGAATACCTAAGGCTCTGCCCCTTAAAATGTAACAAGTGTGCCAAGACAAAGAAATATGGCCCAAGTGAAAAAACAGATCAAAACTCCAGAAAGAGGGCTACATGAAGAGGAGATAACCAACCTATCAGATGCAGAGTTCAAAACATTGGTAATCAGGATGCAAGCAGAAATGATTGAGTACAGATGCAAAATAAAGGAAGAAGTGAAGGCTATACAAAGTAAAATAAAGAAAAAATATACAAGGAAACAACAGTGAAAAGAAGGAAACTAGGACTCAAATCAATGATTTGGAACAGAAAGAAGAAATAAACATTCAATCAGAACAGAATGTAGCCTAAAACAATTAAAAAAATAAGGAGAGGATTAGGAACCTCTGGGACAACTTTAAACATTTCCACATTCAAATCATAGGGGTGCTAGAAAGAGAAGAGGAAGACCAAGAAATTGAAAACTTATTTGAACAAATAATGATGGAGAACTTCCCCAGTCTGGTGAAGGAAATAGACATGCAGGTTCAGGAAGCTCAGAGAGTCCCAAAGAAGTTGTACCCAATGAGGAACACACCAAGACACATTATAATTAAAATCACCTAAGATTAAAGATAGGAAGAGAATTTTAAAAGCAACAAGAAAGAGTTACCTACAAAGGAGTTCCCGTAAGACTATCAGCTGATTTCTCAAAAGAAACCTTACAGGCAAGAAGGGGCTGGAAAGAAGTATTCCAAGTCATGAAAGGCAAGGAACTGCATCCAAGATTACTTTATCCAGCAAAGCTGTCATTTAGAATGAAAGGGCAGATAAAGTACTTCCCAGATAAGGTAGTTAAAGGAGTTATCATCACCAAGCCCTTATTATATGAAATGTTAAAGGGACTTATCTAGGAAAAAGAAGATCAACACTATGAAAAGTAAAATGACAACAAACTTGCAGCTATCAACATCTGAACCTAAAACACAAAAACAAACACAAACTAAGCAAACATCTAGAACAGGAACAGAATCATAGAAATGGAGATCACATGGTGGGTTATCAGTGTGGAGGGGGAGGAAAAAGAATGGGGGAAAAGGTACAGAGAATAAGTAGCATAAGTGGTAAGTACAAAGTAGACAGGGGGAGGTTAAGAATAGTATAGGAAATGGAGAAGCCAAAGAACTTATATGTATGGCCCGTAGACATGAGCTAAGGAGGGGAATGCTGGAGGGAAGGGGGTGCAGGGCAGAGGGGGATAAAGGGGAGAAAAAATGGGACAACTCTATGAGCACAATCAATAACATATATTTAAAAATAAAGCTAAATTAATTTTAAAAATTGCTTTGGAGTAAAAAGTGTAGGTAATTACTATGTTTTTGTAAATCAATCCAAGTCATACCTATTTTTTGTCAGATTAGCAAAAATATGTTTTTGGTGTGTTGCAGAATTTTAGTAATTAGTTTATGTATGCCATGAGGTGGAAAAGGTTAAAAATTGCTGGCCTACAGATATTATAGTGCCTTCCAAAGAAACAGAAAGACTCACACCAGAGCAAAACCCTATGAATGTAAGCAATGTGGTGAAGCCTGCAGAGATCACAGTTCCTTAGAAACACACAATAATTCATACTGGAGAGAGAAACCTTAGTATGTAAACAATGCAGTGAAGCATTTAGTTGTCTTGGTTATCTTCAAAAGCATAAAAGAAATCACACCAGAAAGAAACCATATGAATGCAAAAATTGTAGTGAAGCATTGAGGCATCCCAGAGAGCTCCAAAAATATGAAAGGTCTCACTGGAGAGAAACCATTTGAGTGTAAACAACATGGTAAAGCCTCTGTGAGATCCCAGTTCCCTACAAACACATGAAAGAAGGCACTTGGGAGAGAAACACTATGAACGTAAGGAATGTTGAAAAGCCTTCGTTTACCATGCAAATTTTTAAAGGCATGACAATGTCCTCCGAAGAGAAACCATATATTCAATAGAATTACAGAATTCAGTGAAGGCTTTGGTTATCCCAGTTCCTTTCCAACACATGAAAGGACTCACTGGATAAAACCTCTTGAATGTAAACAGTGTGAAAAAGACCCACACCATTACATGTGAAGACTTCCATGGACAAGAAATGAAATGTAAGTAACAGGGGAAAGCTTGATAGAAATTAATCCATGTGTAATGTGCCAGAACACTTTCAACCTGAAAGGGTTCATATCAATGTTGTACATATATTGTGTTTATTGAACCTCCGTGTAGAGTACATCATTGGACTGTGATTTCTACTAATTTCAGAAGTGAATATTCACACAGGATAATGTGGAGAGTTGTCTTTCAACAACAGTATGTAGATTAACAAGTAGTGCTTCTGCCTTAAAATATTAATAATATTTTCTCTCCATTTGGAAGCCTGTTAGATGTACGGGTGAATTAAAGTGTATTTTTATATGCAGTTAGGTTAAGTATCTCTTTATTAAGTTTTATTTGTTCTGTGTTAATGAGCCATTGAAAACAACAGTTTGATGTTTGGATTTTCCTAGTGACCTTGTGGCAGAGGGATAAAATTCATCCCTCTGACAAAGCTCCTTTTGGGGGGTAATGGAAATAGGGGCATTTTTCTGTTTTCCATACTAAAAACAAATAGTTAGATTAAATTTTGTGTATGGAAAAAACTGCTCAAGGACTTTGAAAAAGATTTCATGAACAGCTGCTTCTCAGAATTTCCCCCAGCACAGGGAGGGAAGGAGTGGGGAGAGAGAAACAAACGAACAAGAGAGAATGCGTTATGTGTGCAATAAATTTGGTTAGGACTAAATGTTTTCATGGGGTTTGTAAATATATTCTAGAAGGGAAACAGAAATGAAATTACCTCTTCCCAGGCTCTCCTGTTCCTTAAATACTAAGTACAAATACTAAGTAAAGAAAGGGTATGGAGAGGTTCTTGGTTACTAGACTTTATATCTAGAGATTACAGGTAAATCTCATGAATGCCTTCTTTTAACCAAGATGAGGAGTGAAGATGAACTTGAATAGAATTCATTATGGTCAGTATAGAAGCAGTTCATTAAAAACAGACTATTAGGATTCCTCCAGGTAACGTGGACCTGACTCTGAAAGGGAAGGGCTTCGTGATTATGAGACAGACCAGTGGGAAAGATTCGATCTCCAGGTTTGGTGGCGCCCTTCCTCACCCATGATCGATTTACCTTGGTGCTGTGCTCTCACCTCGTACAGATGGGTTTTTCCATGCCAGACATTCATGAGAGTTTCTACGTGGGTAGCCTGGAAGTTGGACTTTTTAATTAGGGGTCTTTAAGTTCATGGGTTTTATTCAATAAAACCCAAGGAAGAACACCCAACCCAAATGACAGTTTTCCAATGACAGTAAGTTAAATTTTTCCGAAGTGTACTGCTGTGCATCGACTTGTGTAACTCCCCAAATCACATATTGGAGCACTACTCCCAGTCCTCAGAATGTGGCCTATTTGAAAGCAGTCATTGCAGATGTAATTAGTTGAGGTTATACTGGAGAAGGATGAGCCCCTTCTAACGTTCCTGGTGTGGTGTCTTTATAAAAGGGGGAAATCTGAACATAGACACACACACGGAGAACAGCATGTAAAGATAAAGGCAGAGGTTGATGTGATGCTTTTCCAAGGAGTGCCAATGACTGACAGCAGACCACTAAAGCTGGGTGAGATGGCCGAATCATTCTTTCTCACAGCCCTCAGAAAGCACCAACACTGCTGACATCTTGGTCTGGGACTGCCAGCCTCCAGAACCCTGAGACAACAAATTTCTGTTGTTTCAGTCACCCAGTTGGTAGTAGTTTGTTGTATCAGCTCGAGTAGACTAGGGCAAGCACTGAAAACCGATATGCTCTTTGGCTGCCTTTATTTTGTGTTATCTACGATACAAGCTATGTCACAGAGCGGAACCACAGATGCTAACAGCTGACAGGAAACAACCCACCAGGTTTCTTTAATTTTGTCATTTATCTTACTGAAGTATGTCCACCTCTAGCTGCCACACAACCTAGAGACATAAGATGTTGTGAAAAAGATGCATTTCTAGAATCCTTGCAGGTTAAAATAAGGCAAGTTTTTTGAGATATTATTAAAATGAAAAACACTTAAGGAAAGAAAAGGTGGGAGCTTGAGAGAAAAGAGTCTGTCTCCATGGTTACTGCACTGTACTTTCACTCTTCCATGCATTTTCCTCCATACTTCAGGCAAACCCTTCCTTTTAGCTCCTCATCCATCCACTTTTACCCTGCTGTTATTCATACTTTCACCAGCCTTCTACATGCTCATTTCTTATCACACTCCCTTCATTTTCCTCCCAGTACTCTCTTACACACTTTTTAACCAATCGCTTTCCAGTGCTGCAGATAGAGTTGCCGTTAGCTTCCATGGGAGCAAAAGCGTGTGCAGAAGTGGATGTAGGGTTAGTTTTGCTGGTCTCATTTAGCTACTGGATTTCAAGTGTGTCAAGAAGGTGATGAAGGAGATTTAGGGCTTGGTTTTTGGCAGCAAATTCCAACACTAACTTTTGCTGGATTTAGGGAATTTAGAACAGCATGAGTCCTTAAGCCAGGCTTGGATCAAGCCAAGGAAGATTGGATTAGACAAAGAAGGCAGCAGATAATGGTAGTAATTGACAAGGGTGAGAAATCAAAGGTATTAAATGTGTCAATATCAATAACAATGATGATAATTAAAGCTCACTGAATACGCATATGCTTAGTATATTGTCTTCTTAAGAACCCAAGACACCAATAAATATTTTCAAGCAATGCTATCATATTTTTAAAATACATATATCTGTAACTTCCAGAAAATGGTCTGAGTGCAGACAATAGATTATTTTATTTTCCTGATTTAAAAAAAATTTTTTTTTAATTTTTATTTATTGATTTTTAGGGAGATAGAGAAGGGAATATCAATTTGTTGTTCCACTTAATTGTGCATTCATTGGTTGTTTCTTGTATGTGCCCTTGTTACAGAGCAAACAGTGGGTTCTGGAGACTGGCAAAACACTTCCAAAGTCTTACTTTCTCGAACCTGAGGGGTCAGTCTTCCATGGGCAATTAAGATCCCGGACGAGCCCCCAAAAACTGTTACAGAGCAAACAGAAGGTCCATTATTGTCCGCCGCCTTATGGAAAGATGTCTCTCAAAGCCAGAGATTTGTGAAAAGGAAAGGAAATGTTTATTAAATGCTATACAGAGTTAAAGTAGCAACCTAACGTCTCCATTAAAATATCAAAGTCCTTTAGGATACCCACAGACACCCACAGTGCTTCCTATCTCCCTCTGCCCTAAGTCAGGGTACCGTACTTGCAAGGAAGAGAAACACACGTCTGGGATCCAGGCTCTTGACACCGTCAGCTGTGTCGTCTTCCAGGCAGGATCTCTGGTTAATCTGAAGCCATGTGGCACCTTCTCATGGCCCGCCGGCAAGAGTTCTTTCACCCTTCTTCCAGGCAGTCTCTCTTGCTCCCAGGCCACACAGCCAAAGGGAGCACCCCAAAGCCGCGTGGTCCTTCTTCTACCAAAGCTGTGGGGAAGG
>PVKU01011553.1:30814-42462 GCA_004027475.1 Anoura caudifer | reverse complement strand
CAATTAAATTGTCATTGTGTGTTTGCCAAAAATCAAGCGGCTCTGTTTACGCGGTCTGTCCTGGCCTCTCCATTCCGTCCAATTTATCCGTGCGTCCACTCTTTCAGCCATACCAGGCTGCACCGCTCCTGCAGACCCTGGGTGGCGGGAGTCGTCCGTCCCTGTCCCTGTGGTCCGTCTGCAGCGCCGTCCTGGCTCCTCGAGGCTCTTCGCCTTCCCGTGGGAATTTAGAACCAGTGCTTCTCCAAATGTTGGTGCCTTATTTTTTCCGTGCAGGCAATAATGGCATCCGCAGATAGGGGAAGTTTTGGTTCTTCCCTCGCAATCTGTGTAGCTTCTGCTTATTTTCTGTATGTCGTTGGGCTCCCTGAAAATACACCACCGTGAGGTTGACCAAGAGCGGTGCTTGGGGACAGAGGGGACTTGTCTGCAGTTACTGGAAAAGTCTTCACTTGCTCACCGTGAAGTGGGATGGTGGGAGCTGTTGGGTTTTAACATCCAGTTTTTATTCGCTTTCAGGAGGTTCCCTTCTGCGGTAGCCAGGCTTCTCCAGAGAAACAGGACAACGGCACACCTGTGTTTATGTGTCTGCATGTGCACATGTGTGTATGTGGGGGGAGTTTGGGGGGCAGAGAGAGGCGGAGAGAGAGGTTTTGCGGAACTGACTCAGGCGGTTATGCAGGCCAGTCGGCCCCAAATCTGCAGGAGGGGCTGGTGGGCGCAGACCTGGGGAAGAGCTGAGGGTACCGCTCGGTGCGGAGGCCTCCTGCCCGGGCGAAGGTCAGTCTTTGTTCCCGCCGGGCCTTTACTGACCCGACCCGGCCTGCCCCCCCCACCCCTGGGGAGAACAACCCACTTTGCTGGCTTCCCGCTGACCGACAGGTCACTCTCCTCCGAGAACCACCCTCACGGAAACACCCCAGAGAGAACGCCCGGTGTCACAGGTGGGCACTGCGGCTCACGCACGCTGACACAAACATTCACGATCACACCCTCGACTTCCGGTTCTTTGAGAGTTTCTTCCGTCATGAATGGGTTTGAACTTTCCCGCCTCCCGGAGCTGCGTGCATTGGCGTGATCAAATGGTGTTCCGTGTGTTCATAGGATGGATTTTACTGAACAGCTTATCATGCCCACCAGTCTTCCGTGACGGAAACGCACTCGGCTTGGTTGTGACTTTCCTTTCCACGTATCGCTGGGTTTAATTTGCAAATTCAATAAAGACACTCCTGTACAGTTTTCTTATAAATTAAAAAAAAGATCTGCTTTATTGTAAGGGAAGACCGTTCCCGCTGAACCACGTGAGCGGGGCCCCCGCCCCTCTTAGCCGGGGTCACCGGGGGCGTCTCTCCACCCAGAGGTGGCTGCGCTCACGCCGTACTGCCCCCGGCTGCTCTCCGGACCCGCTGCGCTTGTATCGTGTCTTATCGTACAATTAAACATTAAGTTTAGTAAACTCACGCGCCCCTTTCGGTTCCGGAAATAAGATCTTCGCCTCTGCATGTCACAACAAAACCTCACGCTAAATTTCTCCTTTGCGTTTCGTAAATTCTCCGGTGGCCTGCGTACGAGTTTACTGCCCTCCCACCCGCCACCCGCCCACTCCCGGGGGCTGAGCAAAGAGGGAGCGTTTTCACGATTCCTGGATGAGTTACTAACATCCTCAAAGTCACGTAAGTTTTCCAAGGGCACAGTTTCAAAGTGGCGCCGTCGGGGTTGGAACTCAAAATCTTCGCACCCGTTTGCCAAATACCTTCACTTTGGCAGAAGCCAGGTCTATTGCCCCCAGAAACAAATTCGCCCTCCCAGCGTGTTCCGCCCTGGACCGCCCTCCCTGGCTCCCGGAAGCCTTTCCCACCCGCGGGAGTCGGTCTGGGGTCGGCTCCCAGCAGCCTGACCGGTTCCCTCCTTCCTTCCTGGTGCTGGGCCCACCGTCCTTTACTCTTGGGCTGTAGAGGTCAGTGGCCCTGTTCCAGGTTAAGATCGTGTTTGAACAAGGCAACGTGGTCTCCCCAGCAAAGTGTACTTGCTCATGGTCTAGATCGCGAGGTCGGCCTTAGGTGGAGAATCCCAGAGGGGACGGGGGAGGGGAGCAGAGAGGGGCGCGCCGGCCTGCAGGCCCCACACCAGAGGAGGAAGGCGTGTCCACCGTCTGGGGCACCTGCCGGCCCGCCCATCCCCCCACCTCCTGTGAGCACTCCACAGCGTCGGGAGGTTTGCGATGCATGACTCCCCGCCCGAGACTGCCTGTCACACTCTGGTCACGTAAGTTAAAACAGAAGCCAGGGCTGGAGCACTTCTCAGAGGTGACACTGGACTTTCCCATCACGTCCCCTCCACCCACCCTGTCGAAGTGCGCAGAGATGTCCTGAGTCAGGGATTTGTCTGTCCCTGGGAGGAGCCGCATCTGCCTGCCGGTTGGCAGGACGAGCGTTGCCATGGTGACTGGCTGTGGTCCAGACAACTGTGAAAGGCAGGGGACAGACATGGGAGCCGTGTGGTGGTGGAGGGCTCTGGGCGTGCCTGTGTGTGTGCAGGTGTGCCTGGGCAGCAGGGCCCGGCCAAGCGAGATACCGTGTATCTCGGGGAAAGCGTGGCCACCTCTCAGAAGCCAGCAGCTGGGTCTGTGGTGGGAGAGCCAGAGGATGAACACAGAATGACAGGTGGACAAGGAAGGGCATGATGTGGAGACCCGGGAAACTGAGGCCAGACCCCATCCAAGGACAAGCCGTCCCAGGGAAAAAGAACCCGTGTGGAGACCACGGAGCTGTGATCGTCCACGGTCATCCCTCAACTGCTTCTGCCTGGGAGGCGACCACCCCTCAACCCAAATCCCACGACCACGACCTTCACAAAACAGCAGCCTGCTGGCGCGCGCGGGGCTCCGAATTCCGAACAGATCGATGAACACATCGATCCTCACCGCCCCTCCTCGGCACCCCTGCCAAGGACCGCCGGGCTCCTTTCACAGACAGGGAGACCAAGGTTTCAGGCGCTGAGAGGCACTACACGGCACACAGATCCGCGTCGGCGGAGCGGGAACAGAGCACCGCCGCTTGGCAGGCTCCTGCTCTCTCGCCGGCGTCGCCTGGCTCCACCGTGGGAACCGATGCGCAGTGTCCGGGTGATGACGCCTAAGTTCGAAGAACCCCTCTGTGCTGAAGTTTACGCACCGCCGTGTTAGACACAGCTGATGACGTAGGGAGCGCAACGCAAAAGAGAAACAGCAAACATGGCCTTTGCAATCTGACAAATCTCATCTCCGATAAAGGGCAGCTCCTCAAACACGGCGACCCGAAGGGCCTCCCGGTCAGGGCAGAACGAGCGGGTGGCGGAGACCCTGCTGCTCCGGCGACAGGGTGCAGCACGGGGCCCAGGCGAGCCCGTCTCCTGCGCAGCATCACCTTCCGAAGGCTACGCGTCTGCCGCAGAGCTCGCTGGGCTGAAACGAGGTGCCGTGGGCTGGCTCGTGGCCCCGAGCCTCCGGGACCACAGGCAGCAGCCCCGCATGGCTCAGACCATTTCCTGTCGTCGCCCGGCCCTCCGACCACAGCGGGAAAGGCCCCGTGGGGTTACGTGGGGCACCAGGGGGTAATCCCAGGAGTCTCCCCTTAAGTCAATCAAATCGGCAAAGTCCTTTTTTGCCCCAGAGCAGGACACAGCCACAGCGCCCGGCGCTGGGACCCGGGTGTCCGTGGGGAGCCGTTTTCCCGCCCTCCTCCAAGTACGGTGCTCACAGCCCAGGGCACCCAGACGCAGACAAGCTTAACCCGGACAATGGACACGCAGACCTGGCAGAGACCGACCTCAGACGAAGACACCTTGCTGCCCAGCGAGACATGTGCTCGCAGCTCTGTCCGTGCGTCCGTCCGACGGCCGTGCACGTGCTTCCCTCACCTGGAGCTTGGCCAAGTCCCCTCCTCCATTCTTCCCCAGGAGGTGCCGCGGCGTCAGACCCGGGTGCAGGGGCGCGCACACAGGGCCTCGTCTCCCAGATCCTGCGCAGGCCCCGTCGAGCTGAGAACCCACCCCTCCTGGGGGAGGAGAGTCTGTGTGAACTGATTTTCCTTGGGAATAAACAGCCTGTCAGAGTTTAAAGGGATCAGGAGCCTGTGGATACTTCTACCTGGTTCAGAGCCGTAACAAGCATCATATTCTTCTTCAAAGACCCCTTTTTCCAGTATTCACGCCTGCATGCCTGTGCCCCAGATTACACATGTGTACACGCACACACATATATTCATGTACATACATTTATTTATGTATTTGCATCTACCTATTTTCTACCTGCCTATCTACCTATCTATTGGGTCTGCATGAATGCCCCTTCTTTTAAGGTGTGATTAAAACAACCACAAAAATCACCCACCGAGTTCACCTGGTAAACCCTGATATTCAGCTCAGAAAGTCCCCCGGGGAATCTCGCACGTGGACACCCTTAGAAACCCGCACATGCGTCCACACCGAGCCGGCCTCTGTTACAAAGCGAACCGGGAACACGGAGGGCTCTGTGGGAAACACGACTGAACCATTCAGTCTGTCATCCCGGAATAGACCGGTCGCGCCTCTGTGGGAGCTGGGGAGGGCCAAGCGTTAGCATCAAAGCTGAAAAGGGCCCAACTCAGAGCCCCCGGGGGGTGACCCACTTTTGCAGCCGGGCACAGGTAGGCAGTGGAAATCATACCAGCACCAGCGAACGCTGAACTCAGAAACCCCACCTGCGCAGGGGAGAGCGGCGCTCCTGAGGGGGTTGATTGGAACACCCCCGCACGGCCGGCCGGCGCACTGACCAGCTGTCGGTCAGGCCCTGGCCCGTTTGCTCCCCCTGGACGTGACCCGCCTTCACGGTGATAAGGTGAATGCGATTGCTGAGGGCCCAGAAAGGAGACCAGCGATGAAAGAGCTTGCCTGATAGAAAAGAAAATTGTGTCCCATCGAGATAGACTTCTCTGAAAATCGCACCCAGCCGCACGTCCGAGGTCTGTCCTCACGGGGTTGGTTAGGTACGAGAGGACACGGTGCAGCCGCGGGGGAGACTCGGCCGAGACCGCGCTGAGGTCAGGAAGGTCGGGGCTGCACGGGCGTGACTCAGCCGAGGCCCCCGCAGTGCCAGCTGCGGGTCTGAGTGTCTGCTGGGGCCGTCACGGCCCCGGTGGCATGGTGACCACGCGGCTGTGGCCTCTCGGCGCTGCACCGGCTCTTGAGCTCTACCGCGCAGGAGGAGAGGCCCTGGGGAGACGCCAGGGCTGCCGCCGGGCCTCCAGGGCCCTGGGTGCGCGTTGGCCGTCCTGGCCTCCTTTCCAGAGGGAGCCACCATGAGGCAGCAGGGGACAGAACCTCAGTGCGGTGGCGGTGAAAACAGCCGTGAGTGCTAGTGCCGAGCACACACAGAGCGCACGTGTCTGGCTTTCCAACGGGGGGCGGGGGCAGTCATTGTGGGGTGCGGGAGGCCCTCTCCGGGACAGACGGCAGGAGCTGACACGAGGCCCCCGACATCCGGTGCTACAGGAGGCAGTGCGGCACGCAGGGCTCAGATCGTCCCGGTTCTGGTGGGGGATGTGAGGGGGGTGGGGCCGGAACGACCGTGGTCCTCAGCACACTGCGTCGGTGAGCACGGCTTCCACCGGAAGGATGTCAGACACATCGGGGGTCCGCAGGGCACGAGTCCACACTTAGTACACGCCCCATCTCTGCCCTTTATCAGCCTGGCCTGGCGTCTTTCATTGATGCACGTACTGGCTAATGAAAAATGCCTTTAGCCTGACAACATTTAGCCTGTCTTCTTCCATGGTTGGAGCTACATAGACTTACATCCTTCTATTTCCTGCTATTCCAAATGTGGGATTCGCTCGAGTCGGCTTGCAGTATCCAGCTCTTCACCCTGATGTGGAGGAGAGAGGACCTCAGCCTTCGGCGCCCTGAGGAGAGGAGAGGAGGGGGTGCAGGTCCCTCTGGGGACCTGCGCAGCCGTAGAGCAATGCTCTGGGAGACGCAGGGTGCCAAGGGCACATCGGAGAGGACCGGGCCACCTGGTCACACCTGCAGAACCGGAGCCACGTCCACGCGTGGCGTGGACGCCACGGCCAGGCTGGCTCTCCACGCCGTGATCGCTCCCCACGGGTGGGGGAGGAGGCAGCGGCCAATCTTCAGCTCGGTGTCGATCTTTCTGTGACTTTGCTCCTGTGAGTGATTCCAGAGATTTCTTCTGGTGTCCCCGACGGCGAGGCCGGCGAGCCTCACGCCATCACTGTTTCCCTGTGACTCTGCGAGGCCACCTTCTCTCCGCAGACAGTGTGCGTGGTAACCGAACAGCTGGGAGGAGCCCGGGTGTCACTGGTGGGGTGCGGCCGTGGGAAGCACAATGACACTCCCCCTTTGCAGGAACGCTCGTATGTGTTTAATAAAGCGGTTTCATCCCTTCCCTTCCTCATCCATCTCTATCTTTTCTTTTTTCCCTTCCTGCAACAAACCGTGACTTAAATACTTACTCCGTACAGTGCTCTGTGCTAGGGAGGGTGGAATTTGACCAAGAGGGGCTGGGCGTGCTCCCTGACAGCAACCCACACCGCGACCTGGATTCCTCAGGGACGCGACCTACTTTCCACCCCAAGGCCCTGCTGTGACCTCCCAGACGGGCCCTTGGAACCACCCAGCCTTTGTCTTCCAGGCGGGTTCCCTGCCACTCACGAAAGGACCAGCGTGTTTCTGCGAGGCTATTTTTGCTCTGGCAGCTCAAGGCGTAGGGTTCGCAAAAGTCTCTGATTTCTGGACCCGTGTGTTTGCAAGGAATCCGCGGTGCCTGTATCCCCGGAAGGTTTTCAAATAATATGCTCTAGACAGCAAGCGCAGAAATGGCTTTCCCTGCGGACTCCCTCTCGGCATTTTTCCATTTCTTCCTCCTTGAACACTTTTCGGCAAACTCGGCCTCTGATTCACGCGTGATGGAAGACCTCGTGCGGGCGACACGGGAGTGAGGAACGACGCAAATGGCCGACGAACGGGCTATAGTCACCCCCTCCCCCTCCGCGCTCCTCATTCGGACAGACTGACGGGCTGTGAGAGCCTGCTCAGTGGTCGTTAGCGTTTCTGGAAGCTGAGGCTCATTCAGCGTCTCAGGTAGAGCTATGGAAGGGAAGGGAGTGAGGTTAAGGGAGCTGGGTGACGAAGACGAGGGCTTCTCACTGAGAATACCTGGCTTACTCCACGAAGAGGGTCTGCTGCTCAGAGGGTGGTGGGTACCCCACTCTCGGACTGCCGACCTTGACCGAAACCGGGCGACACGGCATTTGGTCTGCGGTGCGGTCTCAGCAGACGTAGGATCAGGCAGGTGGGGCCCCTGGAAGGTGCTGAGCAGGCAGCGGTGAGGCTGACCGCGGTGGCGGATCCAGAGCAAACGGCCAGAAAGTCCACCTGGGGAACAACTGTGGGACCGGCCAGGGGGCGTCTTTTAAAGGGGGGCGGCGGGAGGTCTGCCCTGTGAGATGTAGAAACGTGTTATGAGGGTGGGATAACCAAACCTGCCAGCGTCTGTGTCACTGCTTGGTGTAGCGTAACCTACGGAGGTGACAAAGGCGTCTGGCAAAACAAGCAGGTGAGACGGAGCATTTAAAACCGGCCGGAGGAGACTGGGTACGAACAGCCACGCGGGACAACAGGCAAATTGCACGGGAAGAAACACAACGAGGTGCTTATTCCCGACTTCGCCCCCGAGTGGGCACCACACAGGCAAGACGCAGAGACCGCGACAGGGCAGAAGGAAGTGCCGGCGGACGCTCCGATCTGGTCCCCGGGCAGGTCCCAGGGTGGTGATCGCGGCAGAACCGTCGGGGCGGAGACTGAGATGTGACGGCGTTGCTTTTAAAGCAGATGCGTGGCGACCCTTTCACCTCCACCTCTGCGGTCCTCGCACCACGGGTCACGTGACACGCAAGCGCGGTGACAGCGAATCAGCAACGACTCCCTAGAGGGCGTCCATAGGCCTGGTATCGCACGTGAGAAAAAGCCCCGGGGGAGGACCAAGCGATTAGGAAACACACACCTGAGGAGGTCGGTAAACCCGTCCAAGTGTGTTCACCGCCAGAAAACCAGAGCGTTGTTAGACAATTCGGGAAAATGAAGGACCGAATCTCTTAGAAACACTCCTAAGTGTTCGTGCAAAACCCCGCTTCTACGAATATTCAAGAGTGTTTACTAAAATGTTTGTAGTAACTGAATGTAAAAAGTTTTTGAAAGAAAATAAAAACATAAGTCTTACTTGATTAAATTGCAGATTTTCATATACGATAAAGGTATCATAACGCAGGTACAGATATATATATATATTTGTGTGTGTGTGTATGGACATGAAAATATGCTGCTGTTATTTTTTAAGTGAAAAGGGCAGGGTCTGTAGCAGCAGGCACTGTTAGATCTCATTAATTCTTTGGAAACCTCATTAATTCTTTGGAAACCTTTATTGCTTTGTATATACATGTAAATATATATAAATCCTAGACAATGAGTAAAGTGTCCATGGGAAGCTTAGCGACCTGGTGGGGTTATAACTTTCATTTTCATAATTTAGGAACTTTCATAGTTTTTATGTCTGGCAGGTGATGGCTTTATAGTCTGAAGCCGGGAGACCCGTTCCGTACCCGGAAACAACAGGAGATGACACCCCTGGGCACCGCCCCACCAGGCTGACAGCATGGGTCTGGAGAAACTCCAGAAGCAGGTCCGGTGCCGGTTACTTCGGCTCAGGGGGTTCGGCGGAAACCCCACGTGGATTTTGCCTTAGGGATGGGGGGGGCGCCCGGCCATTTGTGATTCTTTTCCATCTTTCCTCCTTGGCGACGAGAGAAAAGCAAGGAACCCTTGAGTCATCGTGGCGGCGGCGGGGTTCCGATTCCCGGCATCCGCTCTCGGTTTCGCAGCCTTTTCTTCCGGTTGTCTGCCAAGCCCACCAGGGGCAGCGCGTTTTAAATGCCGGTGTGTGCTCTCGGTCCAGGTGCGCAGACAGAGATCACGCTACACAGCTCAGTGTAACGGATTCCGCAGGGGTTTAAGGACACGCCTGTGGGCGGGAGAATGACGACGACCTCCGCGGGGCGGTAGGGTTTCCATCCAGAGCACCCAAGGGCGACTCCGTCGGAGACGGTGGGAGCGACGCCAGCCGGGCCCTCGGTCACCTGAGGCCACTGAGCTCAGGCGTGAGAGCAGGTGGCTCCCAGCGGGCTGCGGGCAGGCAGCCTGGAGTCCCCAGACCTCGGCCTGTGGGGCTGTGAGGAAAACCTGCGTTGGGGGCCAGGCGCTTACCTGACGTGTGATGAGAAGCGGGCGGGCTTCCCGGGAGGTTTGCAAACACGATCACAGTCGCAAGGCCGCCAGCCGAAGACTGGACCCAGGGGGCAGTGAACGAGGGCGGACAGGGGAGCCACTCGGGAAATGTGCACTGACAACGGTCACACGGAGGCCAGACCATGACAATGGATTCTGGAGTCGTTGCCCACGTCGAACCGACACCAGGACAGACGACCGGACAGGACAGACGGGAGGCAGCTTCCCCCAAACGCGAGCGTTGGGCACAATGACACAAATGGTCACGTTGTTCAGTGTAGGTTTGCTGGGTGATGGGCGTGCCGACGTGCCCAGAAGTGGCACCGAGGGGCGGGGGTGGACACCGTGGCCAGAAGATGGGCATGGAGACGAAGGTGTGGGAGTCCTCAGCAAACGGGCCGAGAGGGGTCAGAGGACAGACAGACATGGGGACACCAGGGGACAGACAGCTCTGAGCCTCGGGAAGCCCAGGGCAGGGCCTCGGAAGGGCAAGTTCATTGACGCGGCTGGAGGGGCAGCAGGAACCGCGTCTGCTGTGCTCGGTCCCACGGCCCCCACACCTAGGAGTGCGCCGGACCCACCAGCTCGAGATGCGTCACTGAGCAAATGCGGAAGGGCGGGTTTAAGGGGAAGGAGGGCGGAGGAGAGGCCAGATCTCAGGGGAAAAGCGGATTCGGGCTCGGGAGGTTGGTTCGGATCTCCGAGAGCTGACTGCCGGGAAACGGGAAGGAGCGGAAATCGGACCGCCCTCCGGTTTCCAGTCCGGGTTGGGGAGTTTCTTCTTTTCCAGCTGGAACGGTTTCCGCCTGCCGCCTCCCGGATCTGGGGCATCCACGACGGTGCTGTTTTGTTTTGTCAACAGACTCTTACCCTGGGAGCTCCACACTTTTACTAAAAACGCAAAACAAACAGAAACCCCCTTTTAGTGAATCAGCTCCAAGAACCACAATAGCAGCTCAGACACGTACAATTCGGAATGCTAATTCGCCCCCCGGCAAAGTGGGCTTCGACCCCCACGTTACACGCCGATTCCAGGAAGAACGGTCAGCGGTCACCGTGAGCGACGCATGGAGTCCATTATTTTCCGCAAGCTTCCTGAGCACTAGGTCATGAGACTGGCACGTGTGTGCTGATGTGTATCTGGTTGTGTGTGTGTGTGTGTGTGTGTGTGAGAGAGTCCAGGCTCCTTGTCTGCCTGCCCAGGACTGATGGGTTTCCGACATCAGAGCCGCTGGTCTCCTTGACCGGAGGAGAAGCTCGTGTGGGGAGTGCCCAGCCTCCGGGAGAAGGAGACCGCATCTCGTCTGAGAGACGCCGGCCCCGCTCGGGAGCGTGCTTTGTGTCTGCGGTTTACTCACACGTTCCGGCCGCCTTCATGGCATTAAGGGGTGTGGCTAACCTTTGGGTTCACTGCAGGGAAGTTACAGAAGCCCAGCGCCGTGAAAAACGTCGGTTTACCCTGCGGGGACTGGCGGTGTGTTCATTTCCTTCCCTGAAAGGATCGGTTACGCGGCACTTACTTACGTTAAGGCATGCTTTATGGCCAGGCCACGGGTGGACTGTGGTGGACTGGGCACTCTGTCAGTGCCAAGCGGATGAGAAACGCGCGTTGGTCTCACCGACCCACGCCCGCGGTGGAAGGGTGTCTTTGGGGGGTCACTTTCTGCGGTTACACAATGTAGAAGGACAGGGACCTGCAGCCCTGCACTCGGACCTGGGACCCCCCTTCCGTCTCTCACCCCCGCCCTGCGTGTCCACGGGCACGCTGCACGCCCTCTCCGATTTGCTCGTCCGTGTGAAAGGCCCATATGGCAGCATACGGGAAGGGATGGTGAACTCAACGTAGATTTGCTGAGCTGCAGAGGCACCGCGGTCAACGCAGGCATCATTTGGGGTGTAGATTCTGGAAGTTGCACGGTTTAAGGCAACCGCACGATAGAACGTGTTCGGTGCACACCGCAACGCATGCAGGCATCATGTGGCGTGTTTCCTCGTTTACCTCACAATTACGGTGAAGGGAAAGCATGGTTATAACCTCAATTCTCCTTACGGGGAAACCGAGGTTCGGTGAGACGGAATGACCTTGGGTAAAGGTCGTGGAGACAAATGGAACCAGGCAGGGTTCACACCAGAGCTGTCAGAGGCTGGGCTCTCGGCAGGTGGCACCCCCTGGGCCCCTTCAAGGGGAAGGCCCCCCCAACACACTCCCGCCAGCTGCAGGCGGCCACCCCTGCACCCTGGACACTGCGACCGGGGACAAGGGAACTGGCTGGGGCCGAGGTGAACTGTCTTGACAAACCAAGTCTCACCAGCAGGTTTGTGTGTCACCAGGG